>CATKRY010000019.1:0-28292 GCA_949775005.1 Orthosia gothica
TTTGGAAAAATCTACTAGTAGACAAAATAATTATATTCATATGTTGAATAAACATGTTCATTTCCTTGTCAGCCATTACAGTGACAATTTAGTTTTTTTTGACATCAACATTTTTGTTGATAAATTAAAGTCGACAGGCAATACAGTGTATCTGCCTCTTAGGTTAAGACGTCAAATAGCGAGGCTATTATCATTTACTTTAAACTCAGACATAAATAGTACGTCGAAGTCATGTACTGTAGTTGATATTAGTAGTAATACTAATTTACAGGTCAATAACATTAATAACGTTAGCAATTCTGCTATTAATATTTATAATTTAAACTAGTTTGTAGGACAACGGAGGGTACCAATAACGAAATAGTTAGGAGTAAATCCACCAACAAGAAGGTACCTTCTTGCTCTCACATAGTTAATTTAAAAAAAGGGGCTAAGCAGAATTCTTTGAAATTATTCCATCAAAATATTCAAGGTTTTTCTGCAAAGCAATTGGAAATAGAACTGTTTTTAGAAAAGACAATGTTTGAAATTATTTGTTTTACTGAGCATTGGGTGAAGGAATATTCAATGCTTATTAATTTTGAAAATTATACTGTGGGTAGCTTTTTTAACAGAAATGTTATGTTGCGTGGAGGTTCACTTATATTAATCAAAAATGGTATTAAATCAAAACCTCGTAAAGATATTGTAGATCTATCAGTTGAACATAGTGTTGAGCTGTCCTG
Source organism: Orthosia gothica (assembly GCA_949775005.1). NCBI lineage: Eukaryota > Metazoa > Arthropoda > Insecta > Lepidoptera > Noctuidae > Orthosia > Orthosia gothica. The sequence goes on from CATKRY010000019.1 coordinate 726, forward strand.
TGTTGAGCTGGATAAGCATGTTATAGTGTGCGTTTACAGACCCCCCAATTATAAAAACTACTGTATATTTGAGTCAGTGATGGAAGATGTTCTGGCAAAACTTGCAACTGGTAATAAACTAGTCATAATCTGTGGTGACTTTAATATAAATATTTTAGAAAATAATTCAGATAGCAGTAGACTATTAAATCTCTTCAAATCATTTAATTTGTCGCATGTGTTTGAGGAACCAACCCGAACAACTGTGACTACTGCTACATGTATTGATAATGTTTTTTGTTGCTACGAATACTTAAACAAAGCCATTATGAATTGTCTGCCTTCGGATCATAGTGGGCTACTGGTAACATTTGAGTCCAGCATACCAATACAACAAGTGCAGATTCAATCCAGACCAATAACATCCGGTAAATTAAATAAATTTAACAGCACTTTAATTGGTAAGTTAAGTTATCAGGACCTCACAGTGAATGATGGTAATATTTTGTACAAGAATGTTTTCTCAGTTGTTCAAACAGAATTCAATAATACTTTTAAGAATAAAACTAAAACTATATGCTCTAAGTTTTTATTCAGTGACTGGGCGACAAAAGGAATCAGAAAAAGTAGGGAAAGACTTTACGAGCTGTATGGCCTTAAGCCTTATATTAACACTAAAACTTTTAGTAAATATGTTGCTACTTACTCAAGAATTTTTAAAATACGTGTAAACTAGCTAAGGCTATATACATTAGCAATAAGGTTAAATTCGCAGAAAATAAAATTAAGACGGTTTGGAAAATTATAAACAATGAAACAAACAGGAACAAAAGAAATAATACTGATTACACGCTTGAGACTATGTCGTATGGGGTCTCCCATACCCATACGATATTGCGGCTGAGGGTTGGAGGCCGCGGCGGGAGAGGAGTGCCGGTATTGCGGTGAGCCGCTCTCCCTACCTTCCACGGCCTAAACAGGGTCGCCACCGTCTGATGGCGGACGCGGTGGGGCCGTAGGGGAGGAGGAGTGCCGGTATAGCGTTGGCCGCTCTCCCTATCCCCTGTGGCCGAAAAATGGTAAGTGGCGGGGCCATTGACCCTGACCCGTCACAAAGGGTGCCTTACACGGAGTCGTCTGGCACCCATGTGCTGGTTTGGTTCCTGGGGTGGTCACGGCGCACAGTGTTTTCTGGTGCGCCGGTGATGGACGGTACTCCCCAGAGGAGGGTCCGGTGACGGACAGCCGCGGCGGGTTCGCGGTGAGTGCTAACGCGTACCCGTGTTCCCGCCATAAGCGGCACAGGAGGACACCATGGAGTTTTAGTGAGTTAGAGTCCCACATAACTGCGCTATCTCCCCGTGGTAGCGCAGTATGCATGAGCATTGCTACAGGCTAAAAATAAAAAAAAATATGGGCCCATTTTCCTTCCCGAACTGACCCTACGTTACATTAGCCAATCAAAATTGGCCGGCAAAATTCTACCGACAGATAAGACATATAACATTCATAAAAAAAAAAAACAAATGCTGTTGAGTTAAAACTAAAGTTCGCTGAAGCGCTAAAATATATATGTTGTCTAATCAAACTATTAAAACATGCAGCGCTAGGTCGCTCATATAGTTTAATTTAATCGCGATCAAAACGTCGTAAGCGCCATAAAATTCATAGCACTTACGCGTTTTGTTAAACATAATTTTAAGTAAGGTATACGGATTGCAGTACAGTTCATTAGAACAGAGTGAGTGTTCGGTTGACAAACTATATACTGGAAATATGACGAGATTCCTGCTTAACCACTAACTAGTTTGAGTCTTCATATAATGGTGCGTCTGTCACGTTTTTGATAGTGGCAATATAGACTTCCTGGAACGCACAGACTTGGTGTGTGTAGGTTTCGGCTAAATTTTGATTGATCTTGTTGCAGTACATTTGAATTTAGTTTTAGAATACCTTATCCATTAGAAGTCTTACAAAGAAAGAATCTGTAAATTGTACCAGGCTTTCTCGCTCAGTGCTGGTGATAAATAGTGTACTAGATTTCTGCTTAAGCTCTAAGGCTGCTAGCTTGAGTCTTCAAACAATATTGCGTAGTTCAGTCACGTTTTTATAGTGGCAACAGACTTCCTTCAACAGGTTTCCTGGAACTTGTCGAATGGTGGTGGCATTAGGCGAGCTTTGTGCTTGAAGCCTTACAAGTGAACTCTAGGAATTGTGTTGGTGCAGAGTGTTTTCTTTTGCAGTCTGGATTATTCGGATAAGTAATATAATTGGTGTGCGAGCAGGTCAAACTTTTAATTGCTCTTATTGAAGTTCTAAGTGTATTTTTGGAATTATGAATCCTAAAATAAAAAATGGACACTTGGTTCACCTGAAAGTTTACCTCAAAAAAAACCTAACTTTGGCATTTGTTTGTCAATATTATTTGGAAAGGTAGTCAGCAAAGTAGCCAGCTGAAAGCGCTGCATTTGCAGGAATATCTACACTTCAGTATCGCCGGTCGTGAACAGTTTTTACACAACTTATCTTATTTTTGCCTTAGCTACAGCCAATACCAACCTATTCAATGCGGTACCAAAAAGATACGTACACGTTCGACATATTTTTAATATTATTTAAGTACCTACGTTAAGTTCCTTTGTAAGTTCATTCTACCTAACGTTCCAATACACGCGATTTATCTTTTGTAAGACTTCACCACTAAGAACGAGATTGATTTCTGAAGCCTTCGATAAAACTTCTTTGTTGAGAAACACAAATGGTATTTTTATTTTTTCTTTGTGTGTATATTTGTATTCCTAACGCATAGTTTAGTATGTTAAATAATCCATCGAAGATTATTATCTAATAACAGCTACACTGATCGAACATCTAAGTAAGGCGACGCTTTCCGAGGTCGGTTCGTGAATGAGTGACCATTCGGGAAATACAAAGTCCAGTTTTTTTGCTTTGAAAAAGCACGTGAAGCCGTTGGTCCTGGCATCATTTGTAAATCTTTCAAAGTCGTTATTAGTCAGAAGTCTTAAATCTGAGGCCAGTATTGCCAAGAGATATTTTGTTACCCAGCAACTCTGGTGCCCCACAAACCATGCCTTCTACACGCGTAGTGTCCCAGGGAGCGTCATATGTCAGAGCCTCCTAAGTGGCCCGAGCCATTTCCAATTAAAAGCTTAATATCTCGTAAATTATTGCAGCTACAACAAACGACCGTCGGACCAATTGGATATTAATGCCTGGGTCCCTCAGGGGTCGGTACTCTCGGCAACTTTATTCTTGCTTCACATTAACGATCTGCTAAAACCGTACCTTTGGGTATGCAGACGACAGCACTGTTGCTGAGAGATACATGTCCAACGCTCGAGCTACCGGACCTAAGATCCAGTCTCTGCGGGAGGCCATAGTTGAGCGCTTGAACCTGTCCTTGCAGGCAGTCTCCGAATGGGGCGGTTTTTCCCGCTAAACAGAGCCAATTTCACCCGGCACCATCTTGAGCTTCTTGGCGTTACGTTCACATCGACTCTCAATTTTGGAACATACATTGAGGCAAAGGCTCAACTGGCTGCCAAAAAGCTGGGGATCCTTGCAAAGTTTAGCAGGTACTTCACGCCAAAACAGCTGCTCAGCTTGTATCAAGCGCAAGTTCGATCATGCATGGAGAACTGTTCTCATCTCTGGGACGGATCTGCCAAATACCAGCTTAATGCACTCGAGTCGATCGAAAAGCGGGCCAAGAGGCACATCGGCAATGAGGCACTGGTTAAGACAAAAGTCCAGAATCTTGAACATCGTCGCCGAGTTGCCAGCTTGTCGGTTTTTTATGTCATAGCATTCGGTACATGGTAGACATCCCACCCATACGCACTAAACGTTTTGGAAATACTTTCATTATGCGTACAGCTAAGGAATGGGATTCCCTGCCAGAGTCTGTGTTTCCCGATAGCTACAATCTAGGGGTCTTTAAGTCAAGAGTGAATAGGTTACTTCTAGGCAAGCGTGCTTCACCGTCGACCACATCTTCACTTACCATCAGGTGAGATAGTAATCAAGCGCGAGCCTATAATTTATAAAAAAAAAAAAAATATGTACTTGTTTAGCTGAGACTATACAGAATCAACCTGTTTTTTTATTATGACAACTAGTTCTAAGTTATAAAAAAAATATTTAAACTTGAACAAGGGTTTAATATCAGTAAGATATTTAATAACAACTCTACAGCTCATTTTTGGCATTAACACTACAAGACTTAGACTGTTTTTGTTTGCGTACTTAGTGCCGTGAACACTGGAGTGGTAGTTACTAGATTATGGATGTCAGATAGGCAGTCGGTCCATGTAAAATATCCAGGTGAATCCGTTTAGACTGGAAGTCGACCCCAATAATCAAAATCTCTTGCTGCTATTTCACTGTGCAATACATTGCCGGATGTTGTCCAGCAAGATAGTGCAACTGGGTTGCTGAGGAATTTTGCTCGTACACGCGGACCAATAATTGCGGCTAGATCTCAGCAGTTATTGACGATTTTTACATATGCCTCTCTCTCTTTTCGGTCGTTACATGAAACTTTGCGGCAATTACGACCTGAGCGTCCTTCTTAAGATTAAGATCTTTATACGCACTAGCTTCTGCATCCCATAATTCAGGACATACATGGATTTCGTTGATAAAGTACAAAATCGTTTCATTTAAGCACTCGGCCATGACGAACAGAATAAAATCAACAACGGGTACAAAACAACTTCACTAATCAGGCAGCGACAGGACGAGGCGGTGAGGAGGCGAGCGATGGAAAACAGTTGCACCTATACATCAGAGCAAAGACAATATACGGCGATATTGCAGTAAAGTCAGAGCCGGGTAAATCATTTGCAATCTAGCCGGCTAGGCATTGAATACATGCCGCAACTATGAAATATCTTGGCAATATCCCCGGGCTATACTGCAAGATTGCAGCAATTGTTGCACTGTGTTGAGCGATATAACTGGCAACTTGGCGGCTATACAATTGCAGCAAGAAATTGCCGAAAAACTAGCCCATTTACAGGCACCTCAAGTAGTGTTAGCAACTAAAGCCCTTGGCATTTCAAGTTCGAAACAGTTTCTTGTTTTCCAAGTCCATCTAAAAAGCGTTGTTTGTTAGGGAATTACTTGATAAACAATTTCCTTAAACATTTACCTAAAAAGTCAATTTAGGAGTGATGGACATAACGCTACGTAAATTACAAGAGCGATTACCATTTAAATGCCAAAACAATTTCCTCAATTAGGTTTGTTTTTATTGTAACGAAAATGTTGAGGCTCACTGGCTACTTAAGGTTAAGATATAGAAACCTTTACCTATTGCAGGAGTCTTTTAAAATATGAATTAGGTACCTATACAGATAAAGATAGGTAAGTGCTTTCACGCCTTTTCCCTAGGGGGTAGACAGAAAGTGCAGAAAGCAAAATTCAATGACGCTATTTTTTTTTGTAATTTTACTAAGACATTGGACTACAGGAGTTGAAATAATTTACACTAGGACTTCAAACTCAAGTAGGATTTGAAGGCATTTTGAAGAGATGAAATCACATTTAAAATCTTCATAAACATTCTTCTTCGTTTTATCAATTACTTCCTGCCTAAACAAACTAGAAAAATATACTGTAAATCATTTTAGGACGCTGTGCGCCAACCGGTGTCGAGCCCATTTATCTTGGCAACACTTTGTACATCCTACCCAAAGATTAGTGAAGTAACCTAAAATATTACGTGCAAAGTGAACCCTTATCATCGCTGCACGGGTGCCAAATAACGCCACAAAAATGGCAGTTATATCGCCTTAATCGCTTGTGTCGTGGCTTTAGTAGCCTCCTTAATAAGGCCCACTTTACGGCAAGGGATCATGGGCATAATGCCTAAGGGCCAGCTCATACCTAGACGAGCGCAAGGATCTTGAAGATACCAGTTGTTTTGTGCTGCGCAACGCGGTTCTGTGAAAAGTATCACGAAGCAGCGAGGCGTATTGGAATTAGTGAGGCGCAGGACAGGCGAAACGTTGGTGTGTCTTTGTATGTTTTCTTTAATTTTTATGTCCCTCCCAGAAATTTGTTCTTTTGGTGTACCTAGTAGTTTAGATAATACAACAAAAGCACAGATTCTGCCTAGCCTTTTCGCAACTATGTTGTGCCGGCTTCCAGTCTAACTGGATCCTGCTGAGTATCACTATTTTCCTCAAGCGGCTGTTTTTATGACCTCCGTTCCATCATCGGACTACAAGACGTACGGCGATGCGTCATCGGTACATAGTGGACATTCCACCCATACGCACCAAACGTTTCGGGGATGATTTTAATGTGCGTACAGCAAATGTGTGGAATTCCCTGCCGGAGTCTGTATTACCTGATAGCTACAACCCGGGAGTCTGTAAGTCCAGATGAATAGGTTTCTTCTAGGCAAGCGTGCTTCATCGTCGACCACAACATCGCTTACCATCAGGTGGGATAGTGGTCAAGGTAAAAAAAAACCACAACCCAGGAACGAGACATTTACAGCAAGTACCTTTTGGCAAGACCTAGGGTCAGATAATCTGGCTTTAGACTATTCGTAACCACTGTCAAATATCTAAAAATGACAACCGAGACCAACGGAGGGATTCTCGGAATGTAATAGCGGGTCAACCATCCAAAAACCGACCTCGGCAAGCGTTGTTTGACCTCGAAGATCGAACCGTGTGCTTGTTATTATTTTTGTGTATTAAAAAAAACCATATTGAATTTCCAACTCAAAAAATAAAAAGTTCGCGTCTCATCGCGTCGCGTCTTGGTGTAAGTTATCCCTAAGCTATGGCCCACCCGTGGCCCTTATATGACCCACTTGATTGCGTATGAACTTTATCCGCTAATTTAGACCGTATCACGGTTTACGGTCCTCTATTATGAATTATTATATTAATAGTGTGATAATATTGTGCTTTTAGGCGTGTTTAATTTTATGTTGGAATTAAAATAATAATTCATGGCTGGCTGGCGGAATATGAGAATAGACTGGGGCTGTATTATGAGAATTTGAATAAATATACATAGTTACTAAATTATATTTGTTCTTGTGGGTTATCTTGGAAATCATTGACATATGTGAAGGAAAACCTCTTTTCACAAGCTTTTATTTAACTTGCAATGTATGTATGTAAGTGTTTTCGAGTCAAATCTTGCAACTGAATTTTAAAGCGGTTATCATCCACCGAGTAAGATGAAATTTTGCATACATGTTTAGTTTGGATGACAATGTATGGTTAGCTAAGTGACGTCATTCTAAATCCAATATGGCAGACGGCCCAAGATGGCGGACTAGTTATTTTTTGTACACTGCCATAATATGGGTATCAAATGAAAGGGTTTGCTGAGAAAATACAAAAAAGCTTGTTTTAAAAGAACATAATGAATAATTTTATAGTTAAAATAGATAAGTTTTTATATCGCCATTCCGCCTTATGCAAGGGTCGTAATTAATGCTCGTGTCTTCTTTTTATAAGAAGGCCTTTACTCTGCAGTAGTACAGTAACAGGTTGCTATTATTATTATACTATGGCCTAGGTCACAGTCTGGGTGAGGAGATACCGCGGATGCTTAGGCAATTTAATAATTATTTAATTAATATCATATATAAAACTAGCACTCCGCCCGCGACAGCGTTCGCATGATTTCGTATTGTATTCATCTAAGTTCTTAGACTTTATTATGTGCAGTTACTGAAGGCGACCAAAAATAAGCTATTGTTTAATCAAATAAATGGGATAATGTAGATATCTACGGTTTTAGTAACCACAATTTCTTTGTTTAAGTTAATTTGTTGTTAAGTTTTACCTTCGAATCCGAAGAAATTTCATATAAACTTTAAACCCTTATTTTATGCCCTTAGGGGTAGAATTTCCAAAATATAATAAATGCATGATTTATTTTTATCAACTAAGAGCTTAAATCTAAAATTTCACGTGCCCATCTTACAAACTGTACTTTAACCCCGTTTTTACCTCCTTCGGGTTGGTATTTCTAAAAATCCTTTCTTAGTGCTCACTTACGTCACTTGAGAAATCTTTCTACCAAATTTCATGATTCTAGGCCTAGTGGTTTTGGCTGTGCGTTGATCGATCAGTCAGTCAGTCAGTCAATCAGTTTCTTGGACACTCAGAAAGTTTTGCGAAACTAAAAAAAATTGTTCTATACGTACATATATTTTTATTAAATCTTTTCAAAGTACTTTCCACCAGCCTCTATACAAAGATTCATGCGCCTAAACCAGTTTTCAAAACACTTTTTCCAGTCCGCCGCAGACACCTCGTTTACAGCCTGCTCGAACGCAGCCAGCGCATCTTCCGGCGACGAAAATTGTATCCCTTTGAGCTGATTTTTTATTTTTGGGAATAAAAAGAAGTCACACGGTGCTAGATCAGGGCTGTAAGGAGGGTGACCCAGGAGTTTGACTGGCGTGCTGTCCAGGAAGTCCCTCGTTTTGAGTGCGGTGTGCGCAGGTGCATTGTCGTGGTGGAGCAGTAGCCCGCGGAGCCCTGTGTTTGGTCGCTTGTTGCTTATAACAGAGAAAACTTCTGGCAAACATTTGGTAGTATACCATTCGGCATTAATGCTTCTTTGATCCCGTAAGGGAATTGATACCAAGTGGCCAGTCAAATTAAAAAAGCTAGCGATCAAAATCTTACCCCCGCTTCTAGATCGCTTCACTTTGGTAGGCGTTGGCTCATTTTGAAACACCCAAACAGTCGACTGGCGCTTGGTTTCTGGGTCGTATTGATAAATCCAGGACTCATCACCTGTAACGATGTCGTAAACACGCCGAGACGAGCCTGCTTCAAATTTGTTAAGCATATCACGGCACCATTCCACCCGGGCCTGCTTCTGAGCATCGGTGAGGTTGTGCGGCACCCAGCGTAATACTATCCTCCTCACGCGAAGATGGCTGTGTAGAATCTCGTGAACGCTTCCCGATCCAATCTTCAATATGTGTTGAATCTCCTGATATGTAATTCGCCTATTGTCTTGGATTAAATTTTTCACTGCTAGCACGTTTTCTTCGGTAACAGCCGTCAAAGGGCGACCGCTTCTTTCGTCATCCCCCAAAGTTGGTCGACCGCGCTTGAATTCGTTATACCAACGATACACGGTTGCCTTGGAAGGGCCTTCATCCATGAATGCCATTTGAAGTCTATCGTACGATTCATCCGGTTTCAGGCGACACTTGAAATCGTATAAAATCATAGCTCTAAAATGTTCCCGGCGCAGATCCATATTTCAGTGAGACACAATACTTTGAATTAACTCGCAAAAAATGTGGAGGGAAATTTTGAAATTGGAACTTACTTATTTTTACTTATAAATAATCATATTTTCGAAAAACATTATAACTGGCCAGTCTCCCATATATAAAAACTTTTTTTCGCAATACTTTCTGAGGGGCCTGGTATAGATTTCATTTAAAAAAAAATTATCCACCGTTTGTGTTAATACTGAAGCGACTATGGTGGGCGTAAGGACGGACTCTCTAGCGAGCAATTGGCCTGAGAAAACACGTCTAGCCTCTACTGCCCACTACAACAACTCGCGATGCCCTTTGGCCACCTAATCGCACACACCTCACCACCGCGACCGCAGCCTCCTTAGGGCCGATTTCACCAATGAAATCCGATTGGTCGAGACTGCTAAGAAACTACCAATCAGAACGCTGTATTGGCATAAACTGAGTTTAGTTACACAAATCGCGATTAGTTTGATACGTGAAAGAATTTTCAAAATCGGTTCAGTAGATCCAGAGATTACCCCCTACAACGTCACAAACTCACAAACTTTACCTCTTTATACTATTAGTACCTATAGATTTAGTGCGGTCCGCACCGAACGCGCAACGCCCCGCGTCTCTCTCTCTTCTGGAGATGCAATCGTGCTCGCGTATCTATATTCTAATAAAAAAAGCTGAAGAGTTTGTTTGTTTGAACGCGCTAATCTCCGGAAGTACTGGTTGTAATTGAAAAATTATGTGTTGGATAGTCCATTTAGCGAGGAAGGTTATAGGCTATGATGATGACATTACGCTACGACCAATAGGAACGGAGCATAATCGAAAAATGTTGCAAAGACGGGGAAAAAAACCTTTTTGAGAGCTTCCCTTGCGGGGGCGCTGCGTAAACAAGAATGTATGTAGGGTAGGTAGGGTTGACGGGAGCGAAGCCGCGTGGGACAGCTAGTCGTCTATAATCGCCGATTGTGAAGAGGAGCCATTAGGTAATTTTATGGTGTCGATATTGTCAGTCAGTAGGTAAGTCAGTAGAATGGTAGCAATACTGACCTCTCAAGATACAACCTCTTATACCCTGTTCTTACGTAAAACCATTACCATAAAGATTTACGTCAGGCTCTCACATTTGCTTATAAATAACAGATACAGACACAGTAAAAATTGGTTCGTCTCCTTAAGATCAGGTTTTTTCACGATATAAACTGCTTCCGATTCATTATTGTTAATATCCCTTACAGTAAAACATCACAGATTTTATTTTGATTTCATAATAATTGGCCTATCCATAAAAAGATTTCAAGTTCATGTCAACTAGACTTGATATGAACATAATAGTGACTTGTTGTTGCTAATTTGATGTATTCAGACAACTGGTACAGAAAACTATATTTTCTATACAGTAGTCAGATCAAAGTAGTAGCTTCAAAATGTATCATGAGTCCTGGCTTAATAGAAAATAATAGAAAAACTGACGAAGGCATAAAGAGCTCGACTGTACCTACTACCTCTTAGAATACAAGTGTAAATAATTACCGACTGTATAAGCAGTTTGTTTTTCTTTTCTTATGTTATTCATTTGTTTTTATGGCTCCTATGTTTGTAAAGCATTGTGTACATTGGTTTTTGTTAAAAATTGTTGAGCTTTACTAAAAATAATTAAAACCATGTTAGTATTGAACCCTGATCGTATACTGTTTATAAAAATTGCATTTTTACAGACAGATTGACAGTTAAAGATTTGCCCAATTTTACGACATATATAGTTTAAAATGTGGGAACATTTGCTAGGACACAGGCCTTCTCGCTCTGAGCGGGGGTGGGGTCAAAGCCACCACACGATTTCAGTGTAGACTGGTGGATGTCACATGCCTTCGAATTTAGGTTTTAGGTTCTTCACGGTGTTTTACTTAGACGTTTTGAGATCAGAGGTGATAAAATTAATTACTCCAAGAAAACTTACTGTCGAGGAGGTTGGGTCTGCATCATAAATACAAAGCAAAATTAAACACAATTATGTTTTTAAACAACCCCATCCATACGGTGCACGTACACGGGTATGCTCATAAAAACAATACAAAAAACTTTGACATTATAATAATAAATATCAACAACCAACATATAAACACAACGAACAAAAACACGTGAAAGAGAATCTAATTAAATGGCGTTTTACTGAAATTCATATATATTTCTTATTGCAGGCTTTTACGGATTACTTTATAAATAGTATGCGAGGTATTTCATGCTATAAACATCATACGCGATATTAATTTGAAATTGGAATAGATTCTATTTCAGCCGAATGAAAAACAAACACGGCCAGTTGAATTTTTGTGTGAAGTGGTGCCTAAATGGTTGAAGTTCACTGAAATATGCAAATCCATCGATTTTGTTTTGGATGAAAAACCCGTTGAACAAATTGCACAGTTTTAGTACGTGCGAACGAATCGGGTTGTACCGTTTAAAATAAAAAACTGCACGAACAAATCAATTCCAATTTGTTTTCAATATTCAAACTTTAAAGCAAGCAAGCTTCGAATAACAAAACGGACATTCAGGAATTTAAAAAAATTGGACAGTCAGAAATATGAAGCGTCTGGCTGACCGCTTCACTGAGACTGTTCATAAAGTAGCAAGAGAGAGGTTGACACCCAACAGCGTGCTGTCACTACACCTGCGGTGACACTAAGTCCTCCTATATTTTTATGTTGTTTGTATGAAGGTTTAATAAATGAATAAATACAACCCAATCCGTACCGCAAAGCTACTTCAGAATGACCTCGATTATGCGGTCAGACTATGGCAAAATCCGTTCGTCTCTTAAATGTATGGAGAAGACCAGGCAAGAAACTGCATGTTGCTGAAACTGAAACTGCTATCGGCTGACTTATTGAAATACTAGCTGACCCGGCAAACTTTGTTTTGCCATAAAAAGACCAAACATGTATCTACCCTACCCTACCCTACCCTACACTAACCCACCCTACCCTACCCTAACCTACACTACCCTACCCTACCCTACCCGACCCTACACTACCCTACACTACCCTACCCTACACTACCCTACACTACCCTACCCTAACCTACCCGACCCTTCACTACCCTACAATACTCTACCCTACACTACCATACCCTACCCTACCCTACTCTACCTTTATAGCATATGTCCTTTCCCAGGTCTCAAACTATCTTCATACCAACTTTCATCTAAATCGGTGCAGCGGTTTAAGCGTGAAAAGGTAACAGACAGACAGACAGACAGACAGAGTTACTTTCACATTTATAATATTAGTATGGATACATGGACTTGGGGTCCTTTTCTTGAAAAACTTTTGTATGCAATATCTTCATCATCCACAGCCTGAATTAGCCCACTCTTGAGCAATACTGAGCATAGCGCTCTCTTTTTAACCGACTTCCCAAAAAGTAGGAGGTTATCAATTTGACTGTTTTTTTTTATGTGTGTTACCTCAGAACTTGTTACTCGGTGAACCGATTTTGATGATTCTTTTTTTATTTGAAAGCTGGTGCTTGTCATGTGGTCCCATTTAATTTTCATTAAGGCGGTACCACGAGCAAAACGCCGCACAAGCCGTTTTTTGTGCTGTTTTTAGGAGCTATCTACTCGTTATTTAAAAAGAAATATCAATTAATAAAAATACATTAAATTTCTACATAATATGGATTCTAAAATGGTAGATTTAGTTTTTTTTTAAATGTTGTATATATTTCACTAATCTACTTCCAAAAAAACATAAAAATGAGAAATAATTATTGATATTATGCATCTCCTCGTAAAGTGTTCATTGATTATTTCTTGTACTAACACTAATGGATAGACAATTTAATAACGAACATTTTTGTAGAATTAGTTTTTTCAAAAAACCAAAATTCGATTTTATAAAGATTTTATTCTAAAATCTGGGCGTATTCACTACTGTAATTCATGCGCCACCAGTGTCGCTAGACCAATAGGAACGCTCATATCTCATGCCGATATTTTGGTCAGGGTACCGTCGTAAGATTTGATGAAGAACTTCTAAGATATATACATCAGAAATCTTCTATAATTGACGACAAATCTCTCGGGATTGCTGCAATCGCATTTCTGTTTATTGTTTACACCATTTCATAACAAAACATCACACTAGTACGCTCTAAAGGGGTACGCAGGTGTAAACAGTTCACCTTGGTATACTCTTATTCCTCCGATTTTGTTTAAGTTTCATGTTATTGGGTTAATCTATTCTGGCTTCACTTTGGGCATTATTGGTACCTAGCATATGTAACTGGTCCATTATGTACCACAACTAAAAAGTGAACATTAAAAAAATCTCTTTTACAATAATACAACCGACTTCCAACTAAAAACACTACAAAGTGAAAAATAACTTTAATTTCGGAAGTCGGTGTCAAAAAACGAATAAACGAAAACAAGAACACCAATTGCCGAAATTGAAGTTATTTTCCACTTTGTAGTTTTTTTATTTGGAAGTCGGTTGTAATTTTGGAAGAAGTTTAATTTTTATTTTTTTTTGTTCCAATCCCCACGCGCCAAACTTATCATTGTTCAGCCTACGATTGAATAGACATTGAAAGAAATCAATATAAGTAAGAATCTCTTTGCAATTCAACATTTTCCACCATCTTGTTTACTGGACTGCGTCATCTAATATTATACAGAGGAAAGATTTGTATTTTTGTAACTAACGAATAAACTTAAAAGCTACTAGACCGATTTCAAAAATTCTTTCACCGTTGGGAAGCTACACTACCCGCGGGTGACAAAGGCTACTTTTTATCCCTATATTCCCATGGAAACGGGAACTACGCGGGTGAAACTGCGAGGAGTCCGCTAGTAATCAATAAAGTTACACACCAGATTTTCTGTTATAACTGTCCGTTGTTTGGCTGCACTACAAACTATATAGGTGTGTGTACTGTGACATTTGCCTAAAGGGAACTTTAAGTATGCAGAATTGGTTTAAATTTGTAGAACGTGTAGATTGTTTAGTGCGCGACAGTTTTAATTTAGACGTGCCGATATAAAAACGTTATTTGATTTATCATTTATAAATTCCATCAGGCTCATCGTCGTGGGAGTTGTCTCAGACACTTCCTACAGTCCTTCAAAATTAATAAGGAACATGACATCAATTTGCACAACAAAACTTCTACTTTTGGGATCGCAGCCGACGCGGGATGTGAGATATATCGTGGCATACGACAGTTTAAGTGCTGAGTGTATCTGTCAACGACATGCCTCTTGACTTGAGACGTTAAATGTTATGTCAAGATGACAGCGTCATATTTTCTAGAGTGGGTGTAATTTGCGCAATAATATTTGGTTAAAATTATATAGAATTATGTTAGTTGATCGTCTGTTTTCCTCGGAGACTTGAAATTATGATAATTATTGCTTCAATTGCCTAGCCGCAGGTTTCACTAGCTTTGTCACTTGTCACCGGACAATATAGTAGTCAAACAATCTTAAAATATGTCCCAAGTTTTTTTTTAACATGGTAAGCGATGATGTGGTCGACGTGGAACTCATATTAACAAAATACAAAAATCTTCAAATTCGTAAAATATGAAGATATTATAAAATTTCCGGTCCAGGTCCAAAACCCCGAGAGCTTTCAGCTCGAACTCCAGAATCGTTTCGAGTGCCTGGGGAGCTCCGTGGACGAATACAGCGACGGGTTCGTGGAAGCTGTCCATACGGTCGGGTCTAAGTTTTTCAAGACCCGTCGTACAGATAGAAACAAAAAGCTCTCTGATCATACCCTCAAGCTTATGAAGGAGAGGCGTGAGATGATCCTGCAGTCTTCAGATGAGGCGTGCAAATACCGGCAGATCAATAGACAGATCTCTAAATCCTTGAAAAGAGACCTCCGCTGCTTTAATACCGAGCGTATTAAAGACGCGATTGAGCGAAATAAAGGCTCCAAGGTGTTTTCAAGGGATCTGTCTATTGGGCAGAGCCAGCTCACGAAACTGAAGACCGATGATGGCAGGATTGTATCCGCCAAACCGGAGCTTCTGAGGGAGATCGAGAGTTTCTATGGGCAGTTGTACACGTCAACCAGTAAACCCGTTGCGAATCTAGCAAACGACCCAAGAGCTAGATTGACCCGACACTATACCGAAGATATCCCGGACGTCAGCCTGTACGAGATTAGGATGGCTCTGAAACAGCTTAAAAACAACAAGGCGCCGGGTGATGACGGAATCACGGCTGAACTCCTGAAGGCGGGTGGAAAACCGGTCCTCAAGGCCCTTCAGAAGCTTTTTGATTCCGTCATACTCGAGGGCAAAACGCCACAGGCATGGTGCAGGGGTGTGGTGGTACTCTTCTTCAAGAAGGGCGACAATGCCCGGCTGAAGAACTATAGGCCCATCTCGCTTCTTAGCCATGTTTACAAGTTGTTTTCAAGAGTCATCACGAATCGTCTCGCGCGCAGGTTTGACGATTTCCAGCCTCCCGAACAAGCCGGATTCCGAAAAGGCTTTAGCACCGTAGACCACATACATACGCTGCGGCAGGTTATACAGAAGACCGATTAGTATAACTTGCCTCTCTGTTTAGCGTTTGTGGACTACGAGAAAGCCTTCGATTCGATCGAGACTTGGGCTGTACTACAGTCTCTCCAACGGTGCCAGATCGACTATCGGTACATTGAGGTGTTGAAGTGTCTGTACAAAAACGCCACCATGTCAGTCCGTCTTCAGGATCAGACCTCGAAACCTATCCTTCTCCAGCGCGGCGTAAGACAGGGAGACGTAATTTCTCCGAAACTGTTCACTGCTGCGCTGGAGGACGTCTTCAAGGTTCTGGACTGGAAGGGGCTTGGCATCAACGTTAATGGCGAGTACATCACTCACCTTCGGTTTGCCGACGACATAGTGATCATGGCTGAGACCATGGAGAGCCTCAGTAAAATGCTCGATGACCTTAGTAGAGCTTCCGAAAGAGTGGGTCTTAAAATGAACATGGACAAAACCAAGGTCATGGTGAACGCCCATGTAACACCCACTCCTATCAAGATCGGAGACTCTACACTTGAAGTTGTAGACGATTATGTTTACCTGGGACAAACGGTCCAGTTGGGTAGGTCCAACTTCGAGAAAGAGGTCAACCGTCGAATCCGACTCGGCTGGGCGGCGTTCGGGAAGTTGCGTGGTATCTTCTCGTCCAATTTACCGCAGAGTCTCAAGACAAAAGTCTATGACCAGTGTGTGTTGCCAGTGATCACCTATGGAACCGAGACGTGGTCGCTCACAATGGGCCTTATCAGAAAGCTTAAAGTCACCCAAAGGGCAATGGAGAGGGCTATGCTCGGAATTTCCTTGCGTGATCACGTCAGAAATGATGATATCCGCAGGAGAACCAAAGTTACCGACATAGCCCGAAGAATTGCCAAACTTAAGTGGCAGTGGGCAGGGCACATTGCTCGCAGAACGGATGGCCGATGGGGCCGAAAAGTTCTGGAGTGGCGACCGCGAACTGGAAGACGATACGTTGGAAGGCCTCCCACTAGGTGGACCGATGACCTGGTTAAGATTGCGGGAAGGCGCTGGATGCGAGACGCACGGGATCGGTCAATGTGGCGACGCCTGGGGGAGGCCTATGTCCAGCAGTGGACGTCTTTCGGCTGAAATGATGATGATGATGATGATTATAAAATTTATGCATGCCTACAATATAAAGTTGATTTAAACTTATAATTCCAAATAAAACCGTATTTAGCACAGTGCAAATTGACCCGTTTCATAAAACTGCAGTTTCGTAGGTAAAAAATATAAGTTTAGATAATCCGTCTGGTCGTACCTAACTTTTAAACCAGCTGTAGTTACAGTTCCTGAGAACGATCACCAATTAGCTAACATTAGCTTCCAAAGGAAATTGCGGTTTTCACTGCCTGATTCTGTCCACACTAGTTTAACTCAAAAATATATTTTCATTTTCCACCCATTTCAATTCCACATCCAATTCAATCATTTCATACCGTAGGAGTTATAAGGCCAAAATATCAGTAACAACCCACATTGATTGAAAACGGAACTTCATTGGACTTTCATGCAATCAGTGAATGAATAAGCAGCTTCAATTTTTACTTAGCTGGACACAGACCTCCTCTCTGTGAGTGATTGTATTATTATGTTATCTTATTTTGATTTAATTTGTTATTTTATTTTTTGTTACAAGATATGTTGTTGAATTATTGTGAAAGTCTTTGTACGGTGAAACCATACAGTAATAATAATGCACTAATGCTTATTCGTGCATTTTACCTCATTTCACTAATTGATATTAGTAGAGCATTTAGTACTCGATTAGCGGTCATCGCGTGTGCTCCCTCGCTCCTTTGTATTACTAAACCTTTGGTCCGAATAATATATTAATTTTTGACTTTATATGCAGTAGTATCATTTAGCCATCTTCCTAACTTTCACATTGGTCCTTCGAGCTATCGGGCGGGACCTCGCGAGTGTTAGTATTCGTTTTTCTTTGGGGAGTAACGTGTATTAAGTAACTTGTGAGTGAACTCGTCCAGAAATCAGCATATTGGATTGCAGTGATACGTATGAACTGTGGTCTACTTTTGTAACCGCAGTAATTTAGCAAAGCATTTGTAGCAAAACCCTAGCAGCACAGGGTAGCGTTGCAAAATTAGTAGCAGAGCACCGTCCCCAAGCATACCAAGCAGCGGGACATCAGCGCCTCTAAGACAGGGCAATCAGCATCTTGAGCAGAACGCAGCACATCGGTATCTACAGCAGCAGGGCGTCCGAACCCAGCTACATCAGAGCAGCAGCGTTTGGAGTGCAACAACAAACCAGCGGCAGTCGAAAGCCAGTTTCGAACAAGTAAGATCTTTCCATTTTATCATCATAAACAAACTAGCAGCATAATGGAGGAGCTTTACTACCAGCAACTTGAACTTAGCGAGTCAATCAAGAAAATACTGATAAATATAAAAAAGGATAGCGCCGATAGGAAATCGGACGACTATTTTAAAAGGCGACTAGAGTTGTTAGAGAGGTATTGGTCAGATTTTCAGAACAATCATTTAGCTATTTGTCAACATGGGGACAAAGATCACTCTTATTTTATAAATTCCGAGCATGAACAAGTTAGCAAGCTTTATACAGCAGCCAAGTCTTTCATCAATGAACAACGCCAACAGTTGTCAAGCAAGCAAACGCCTATGAAATCCGTTAGGGGTACTCAACCAATACAGGAGCAACAAGAGGAAGCCGAACTAGCAGCAGCAGGACCAACGGGTTATAAGCAGCCAGCAAAAGCCAGCATTTTACGTACAATGGAGTCAAAAGGCTCTACCAGCAAATTAGATGACATGCTGCGTAAGCAAACAGCTAATTTCAAAGCATTCAAGAGATCAGCAGGGCTTATCGACCTAGACTCCATGTCCGAAAAATGGGAGATGGAGGACGCCTTGAGAACACTTCAAGCGCGCTGGTCGCAGATTGATTCCCTCCATTGGGAGATAGATAGCGAGACAGGTGGAGAGGAAGAGGATTACGAAGAAGTGTATACTCAGCATGAGCGATCATATATTCTGTTAAAGAAAATGATCAATAAAAAGCTATGGAGCGTATCGCATAGAGAGCATTCCACACCAAAAATGGATATACCAGTATTTTCAGGTAGCTACCAACATTGGACGTCATTTAAGGACCTCTTTAGCGAAGCTATTCATAACAACCCTACCTTGTCGCAAGCGCAAAAAATGCAATTTCTAAAAGGGAAGGTCAGGGGCGAAGCAGAAAAACTTATTCAGCATCTACCTATAAGTTCCAATAACTATCATACCTGTTGGGAAATCTTAAACAATCGGTATAACAATAAAAAGCTTATATTTACGTATGTTATAAATACTTTACTAGGCCTACCAAGTACGCAGCATCAAACGCTAGGTCATATTAAGAAACTGCATGATGTAGCACTAGAAAGCTTGCATGCCATACGGAACTTAGGAATTGATATCAGCACTTGGGATCCGCTTCTTGTGCATTTATTAGCGCAGAAGCTGGATAGCGAAACGTACAGAGACTACATAGACTCCCTTAAAAATTCCAGAGAGCTGCCGGTACTGCAGGAATTCTTGGACTACTTAGAAAGCAAGTTTACGAGCCTGGAAACTTCTCGCAGGAAGCTCGATCAAGCAACACCGAAACCAACTCATCATACTAATAGCGATGCTCCTGAAAACCAAAGGGCAAGACGACATAACCCGAACTTTGCCAATAAATACAATAAGCCACAGCCATATTCAAATTCCTTACACGTGTCTACCACAAAATGTCAATTTTGCGGTCACCAACATGCCATGTTTAATTGCGTAAAGTTTTTGCAATTGCCTAATGAAGCAAAATTTAAAACAGTTGAAAGATTGAAATTATGTCGAAATTGTTTATTTGATCATAATGGCCAGCAATGCATTTCCGTTAAGCGATGTCGCAAATGTGACGGAAATCACCACTCCGTTTTACATGACGCTTGCTCAAAAAATATATTGCATTCAAGCAACGTAGCAACAACAACAACTGAACCAAATCCAAAAGACAATGTTGCAATGACTGCGCATGTGTCTCAGAATGATCCAGGGACGAATGAAGTATTGTTAGCTACAGCCTTGATAAAGGTCGCGACGATAGATGGATCGTGTCACATTTTAAGGGCTCTCATTGATCCTGGATCACAAGTGTCGATAATAAAAGAAAGTACAGCAAAGAAATTAGGATTACGTAGATCTAAATTCAATGGATTGATATGCGGAGTAGGTGAAGTCGAACATAATTGTAAGGGTATGGTCACACTAAGCTGCTTCTCAACGTACAACAACTTTTCGTTCACAACCGATGTACTAGTCATGAACAACGTACTTAAGGATATTCCATATAAATCGTTTGACACATCGAAGTGGTCCTACATAGAAAATCTTAAATTAGCAGATCCATATTTTAACATTAGCCGTCCAGTGGACTTATTATTAAGCGCCCAAGTCAATGGCTTGATACTAATGGGAGGATTGATCAAAGGACAGAATGTATCACAGCCAGTGTTGCAAGAAACACAGCTTGGGTGGATCATATATGGTGGTGGCCAAATAGCATCACTACAGTGCAACGTCATCATGAATAATATCCACGATATTCAGCAGTTTTGGGACATCGAGGATATAAGCGAGAAATCAAACCTATCATTGGAAGATCAAGAATGTGTCGATTTTTATTCATCAACTACAAAACGTCAAGAAGACGGCCGGTATGTAGTAAAATTGCCACTAAAAGCAGACATCAATGAAAAACTAGGTTCATCTAAAGATATGGCAATAGCACAGTTCCAAAATCTGGAACGTAAATTTAGCAAACAACCTGTTCTAGCAGAACAATATAAAACATTCATTAGTGAGTACATAGCCTTAGGACACATGGTGCCTAGTTACAGCAATAAAACCAAACAAGCGCTATCGTGTTACTTGCCGCACCATTCCGTCCAACGAGCAGAATCAGCTACTACAAAGCTACGGGTGGTATTTAACGCATCAGCAAGAACGTCAAGCGGACACAGCGTGAATGACCTGATGTATAAGGGCCCTAATTTACAACAGGATCTACAGGAACTGATACTGAAGTGGCGGCAATATCGTTATGCTTACACATCAGATATCGAGAAAATGTACAGGCAGATAATGGTGGACGAAGCAGATCAGCAATATCAGCAAGTTATCTGGAGGTATGCGCCAGATCAACCACTACAAACGTACAAGCTTACTACCGTCACATACGGTACAAAATCAGCACCATTCCTAGCGATGATGACTTTAAAACGTTTAGCATCGGATGCACGAAGTGCATTTCCGGAAGCAGCAAAGATTCTAGAAGAATCTTTTTATATGGATGATCTGGTCCATGGTTCTCACTCTATCGAAAGAGGAAAGCAGCTCATCGAAGATCTCAACAGATTATTAAAATCAGGCGGTTTTACACTGAGAAAATGGTCCGCAAATCATCCGGAACTTCTTGAAAATATAGAGCAGAGCAGCAGCAATGGCGAAATAATTTTTAACTTCAAATCAGAAAGTACGTCAAAAACATTAGGCCTTCGTTGGAACTCTTGTGATGACATGTTTACTTTCAAATACAGCATAGCTAATCCTAACGCCAAAATTACTAAACGATTACTTTTGTCGGAGATATCAAAAGTATTCGACCCGTTGGGGTGGTTGTCCCCACTTACAACAAAATTAAAGCTGATATTCCAAAAGCTGTGGTTAAATAAAATGCATTGGGATGAAGAAGTTCCTGTAAACATCAAATACGAATGGGAAACCATAAAAATAGACATGGAATATTTGAATCAATGCAAAATACCACGTTGGATCGGGTATCAATCACATCACGTCATAGAACTGCACGGTTATTGTGACGCATCTACTAAAGCCTACGCGGCAGTTATTTACGCGCGATTACAGAAAAATGATGAGACATCTGTGGTACTAGTAGTTGCTAAGACTAGACTAGTACCCGTCTCTAAAAGCGTATCGTTACCAAGATTAGAATTAAGTGGAGCATATTTACTAGCCAAGTTAATGAATAAAGTTATTAGCTGTTATAGCGAAATGGACACTCGGATATATGGGTGGACGGATTCCATGGTGGTCTTAGGGTGGCTACAAGGCGATTACAGCCGATGGAAACCTTTCGTTGCGAACAGGACTAAAGTTATCGCAGCAACAATGAAACCAAGCTGCTGGCGATATGTAAAGTCGGAGGATAATCCAGCAGATGCAGCCAGTAGAGGCATTTCAGCCTCACAACTGAAAAATCAAACCCTGTGGTGGCATGGACCGCAGTCATTGAGAACGTTTGATGAAAAATTAGAAGCAAAGCAAAGCATTTATACCACGGATCAAGAAATAAAGGCAAAAACAACATCAAGCAAGGTGAATGCCGCTCAAATAGATAGCAAGAAAAGCATCATATTACAATTGTTACTTAAATTCAGTTCACTTAATAAAATAACTAAAATAGTAGCATGGCTTTTACGAGCCATCAAAACGATACAATTTAAGCGGAATCCAGTCACGTTAGGTAAACATAGCGGTTTGCCCGAGTTTCTGACCTTGCATGAATTACGGAAAGCAAAGTTACTCATTATAAAATATGTACAACGAACTGAGTTTGCAGAGGAAATCATGACATTACAAAAAAATAATAAATTGAGTAGCAGAAGTAATCTACTAAAATTAAATCCTTTCCTTGACAACGAGGGTATTTTACGAGTGAGAGGCCGTTTAACCAAAGCAAACATGAGCATGGAAATGAAGCATCCAGCCATATTACCTTACAGCAGTCGGCTCACTACTCTGATAATTCAGCAAGCTCATCAGCTCACCTTTCATGGTGGACCGCGATTAACTTTATTTAATCTTAGGCAGAGATACTGGATAATCGCTGGAAACAAAGCTGTAAAGAAAGAAGTGCGAAACTGCGTCACCTGTAGAAAACATGAGCCTAAACTGCAGCATCAATTGATGGGAGAATTACCAGAAGCCAGAAGCAACCCCGCCCCGCCATTCTATCACACCGGAGTGGATTATACAGGTTTCGTAGAGATAAAAAGCAACAAGGGGCGCGGAATTAAGACCACAAAAGGATATATTGCGTTGTTTATTTGTCTAGCGACTAAAGCTGTACATTTAGAGCTTGTATCCGACCTAAGCAGTACTGGGTTTTTAGCAGCATTACGACGGATGGCCGCCAGAAGAGGGGCGCCACGCCATCTTTATAGCGATAACGGGACGAATTTTGTAGGTGCAAATAGAATGCTACAGGAAAGCTATCACGATTTCGAAAACGTATATGATCGTAACTTTTTCGCAGAGCTAACAGATTTAAATATAGAATGGCACTTTAACGCGCCATCTTGGCCAAGTGCGGGAGGTCTATGGGAGAGAGCCATTAGAAGCTTAAAATATCACCTCAAGCGAGTAATTGGAGAGCAGAAATTGACTTTCGAAGAGTTCAGCACAATATTAGCACAGATAGAGGCTTGTCTGAACACCAGACCTTTGTGTGCCTTGTCTGAAGATATCGAAGATTTAAACGTACTTACTCCAGCGCATTTCTTGACCGGGAGATCTGGAACTGTCATAATTGAAACGGAAACAGATGCTCGAACTAGATGGCATTTATCAGCTAATATAGTAAATGACATATGGAAGAAATGGAAATCGGAATACCTAACACAGCTATCTGTAAGAAGCAAATGGCGAAGCACTGAGCAAAATATCAACATCGATGATTTAATGACCATCCAGGATAACAATTTGCCACCTGGAAAATGGATGATGGGAAGAGTAGTAGAAACTCACCCTGGTCAAGATGGATTAGTACGAGTAGTAACATTAAAAACAAAAAGCGGAATACTTAAAAGGCCGGTTGTGAAACTCTCAACCTTGCCGATATCGCCTGCTTCAAGCAAAATGAAAGACGATAGAAAGGTTAATCAAGAAATCAACATCAGCATAAAGGAACCTGACGAGCAGAAAACAAGCAATAAAATCAAATCTAAGTTCGTATCAGTGGTAGTATCGTTAATCTTTTTTATGTCATTGATAACATCATCTCGCGCAGCTTTTAACATATCAGCGTTGCCAAACAACAATTCACTGTATTTCGAAACAGTGGGCAATATGCAAGTTATTCGAGATAAATGGAATCTTATTGTTTACTATGACATGAGCCCTTACTGGGAAGGGAATACAGCAGCCACAAAGTTTTTAGATTATTTACAAAGACTCTGCGCATCCCTAAACGATACTAGCCAATGTAATATGATAACGCTTCAATTAAATCACGACTACAAAGAAATACAGCACTATAATCAACTTATGATTAATCAGCACTTTGACGCGCGCGCCAGACAGCGTCGCGGTCTCATTAACGGTATCGGTTACGTGGCCAATAGCCTGTTCGGAGTATTAGATGAACGATTCGCAGAACAGTACAAGAAAGATATACAGCTTGTAAAACAAAACGAGCATCATCTTGATAACTTGTTAAGAAATCAGACTTCTATCATCGAAGCTGAATATAACGTATTGAAAAGAACCGAGCAAACTATCCAATTACAACATAAAACTATAAACAAACACTTGAATCAATTAGATAATGCAGCATTTGCTATTAAGCAAGAAGTTGCAATAAAACAACTGAAATCTGCCAATACTAACTCACCAGATTACACTCTGTCTACGCATGACATTCACCAGTACACTATTTGTTACTGCCTGCTGGGTGTAGCCGTTTTGGTGGCAGCGTACTTCATATGGAGGAGGTGTCGAGCAGTTTCTTCAGTGGAACTATCCCAAAGTGTGGCAAATAGTGTTGTGTTTTCGCGAAAGCAGAGTACGGCTGACCGTCAGCCAAGTGAAGTGAAAATACCTAGTGCGAACACTGATTGTAAACGGGACATAGCTACGTCACCTATATCTAAAAAGTGTCGCTTTAGATTAGAAGACGTGTAACATTTTTGTATCTTTTTGGCCCGGGAGCATGTACGGTGAAACCATACAGTAATAATAATGCACTAATGCTTATTCGTGCATTTTACCTCATTTCACTAATTGATATTAGTAGAGCATTTAGTACTCGATTAGCGGTCATCGCGTGTGCTCCCTCGCTCCTTTGTATTACTAAACCTTTGGTCCGAATAATATATTAATTTTTGACTTTATATGCAGTAGTATCATTTAGCCATCTTCCTAACTTTCACAGTCTTTAAATTGAAGCTGTATAATTGATTATAAGTGTAAATTTTTGCATGCCAAATGGTAAAATGTACCAGGAACAAATAATTACAACTGTAACAACTCATATATGTACCTACATTCAATGCAAATAAATTATTTCTATTCTATTCTATCCTGCCTGCACTGCCTACCCTGCCTATCCTGATTACCCTGCCTACCCTGCCTACCCTGCCTACGCTGCCTACCCTGCCTACCCTTCCTACCCTGCCTACCCTGCCTACCCTGCCTACACTGCCTACCCTGCCTACCCTGCCTACCCTGCCTATCCTGCCTAACCTGCCTACCCTGCCTACCCTGCCTACCCTGCCTACCATGCCTACCCTGCCTACCCAGCCTACCCAGCCTACCCTGCCTACCCTGCCTACGCTGCCTACCTTGCCTACCCTTCCTACCCTGCCTACCCTGCCAGTATTTTTAAAATCGGTTCAGTAGATCCCTACAATGTCACAAACTCACAAACTTTACTTCGTTATAAAATTAGTATAGATTTAACGAAAGCATTTACAGGAAAGCCAAAAAGTAATCATGTTCTAATTTTATTTACCGATAATATTTTTGCTAGCTGTTCGATCCCTGTCTGCTGGCAATATGCATGAGAGAGTGCCCTCATGCGTAACAGGGACGTTTCAAAAGTGCATCATACAGCGTGAGATTTCGGCATGATCTAGCGAGTACATTATAGCCTTTATGCTTGTTTTGTTATGGAGATTTACATGTTGCTCCATAGAGTATTAGTATAACCTTCAGCCATACGATGATGACGATGATGTATGAAGTTTTTGACGCCATATTTTAGACTACCTAATTTATTTTTAGGCTTATTTAGTAGTTTTTGATTTTTGTTATATAATTATGTATGTAAATATAGTTAATTAAGTATTTTATACAGTTGTTATCTATTTTATAAATATATAATACTTGTAAATTAAAGTAATATAATATTTAAAACCGGCCAAGTACGAGTCGGACTCGCGCACGAAGGGTTCTGTAACATTATCGCAAAAAACGGCAAAACAACAGGTTTGTTGTATGGGAGCCCCATTTAAACCTTTTTTTTTTTTTTTTTTTTAGTATTTGTTGTTATAG
Organism: Orthosia gothica; assembly: GCA_949775005.1. NCBI lineage: Eukaryota > Metazoa > Arthropoda > Insecta > Lepidoptera > Noctuidae > Orthosia > Orthosia gothica. The sequence goes on from CATKRY010000019.1 coordinate 26,916, forward strand.
CGGCAACAGAAATACATCATCTGTGGAAATTTCAACTGTCTAGCTATCACGGTTTATGAGATACAGCCTGGTGACAGACAGACAGACGGAGAGTGGAGTCTTAGTAATAGGGTCCCATTTTAACCTCTGGGTACGGAACCCTAAAAAGACTTCTCTAAAATCACCTTGTAACTACATCTACTGGTTACAATTTTGTTTTGCCCAATGAAAGACTTAATGCTTTCCAAAGGCAACAAGTAAAGGCTTTTTCCATTCAAACGGTGCGACAAATCCCGTAAGTTTTGTAATTGGGTCCTCTTTACATCTTTTGTGTTGGGATCCCTATAACGGGCATGCCACAAGTCATGCTACCCAAGTGCACTGTCTAAAGCACTTTTATAGTTATTTATGCAACTGTTGTATAATAAGGGGTATTAATGTGATAACAGTATATTAGAGGAAGTTTGAAAGTAGTGCCAGTGACAGAAAAACCTGAAATGAAACCGTTTGTCCTGGTATGGTCATGTGATGAGGAGAGATAAAACGCATGTTACTAAAAGAGTTATGAATAGAAATGTGTAAACGTACGCAATGTTCGCAACGTCTTCCGCTTCGCGGTCGCCACTCCGGAACTTTTCTGCCCCATCGGCCATCCGTTCTGCGAGCAATGTGCCCTGCCCACTGCCACTTCAGTTTGGCAATTCTTAGGGCTATGTCGGTTACCCTGGTTCTCTTGCGGATCTCTACATTTCTGATTTGATATATCTCTCCTGACCTGGTGGCCGTAATGAAATTTAGTGCAACATTATAATACTAGTATGGATGATATTATGGTTACTATGACACTGGTTGTTTCAATGTTGGCAATAAGCTTACTATTTCAGAAACATTTATAGAGGATTTATAACATGGGTGAAGATAAAGGCCTTTACTCCGCTTTAGTGCCGTAAAATGGGTTAGTAACGGCTAGGTTAAAAGGTTCAACCGCCTAGATGCCTAAAACGCCGAAACCCCGCCTGCGTCACAAGCAGGTGGGACTTCGGGGTCGCGGGTGATCAGTTTGGGGACTCTGTCCACCCACCGAGTGACTTCAGGAAGGACGGCAGCACAGTGATCACGTGCTGTGGTGCACAGCGTTGCTCAGGGGAGGCAATTCTTTCAGCCTCCCCAGGGATGTGCCCTAACAAGCGTTGCACAGAGGGGGTTCCAGGGTGGTCTTTTAAGAGGTGACGGGGCCTCTTCCAGGTGCTGATGGTGGTCACCGGGGTGGTTTTAGTGAGGTAAAAATCCCACACACCCTGGTCTTTTCCCCAAAAGTCAAGGCGCCTTTTGAAGGTTTCCCCCCGTAAACAAAAAAAGGTTAAAAGTTTTAAAAAAATATATACATTTATTATGGAT
>CATKRY010000020.1:0-34076 GCA_949775005.1 Orthosia gothica
GGTTTTGTTTTGAATTTAAGCAAGTATGGTCTTTATAAGGTTAGAGTTATTGTTGGCAACACATTTTTTTTTTCTCTATTTCAATAATAAAATAATAATTAAAAAAACAACTGAAAAGAAATCTAAAATTACTTATGCAAGTGTTGCCTTGACTAAGATATATCTAAAAACAGATTAGCAATTCATTTTTATATAAATACTAGTTGTGCCCGCGGTTTTGCTCCCGTCAACTCAACCTACCAACCATACCTACCCTACCCTACCTACCTATCATACATACCCTAACCTACCTATATAAATAAATAAAATCCTAAATGTCGCCCTTTTTCGTTTGATCCACGATGTTTGGACCACTATGTATATGTACATAGAAGATTACTGACACGACTAAGGTGTCCAGATAGTGTGATTTTATCACCAATTACGGCTATGGAAGCCCAAAATATACGAGAATGACTTAATGACATTTCGATGGCTCATGTCAAATCCGAACATTTAGGACTTCATATCCGCCTATAAACTATCACTTTTTCATAGCTCTTTTATATATTTCCTACAACGATTGCTTGGCGACTTTGACGAAATTTTTCTATTAAACACGCTACAAAAAAAAACTATAAACACGCTAGTGAACATAAAAAAAGCAGAAGCTCTAAGAAAATCTCAACAAAACAATTTTTCTTTGCAACACAAACGTACAAATGATGCCTCTCTACTACATGTAACAAGTGAAGTTGCATCCCACAGCCTAGCTAGCATCCACGATACAAATGACCGCCAGTGTGTACCAGCCGCAGCGAGTAATTTTTCTTTAGCAGCGAGCTCTTAGCTCAGAATCACGTAAAGTATGAATTCACTGAAGCACGCGCAGACTCCTGGACTATTCACTATTTTTACGACTTCTCTTTACGTGCTCGTCTGAGGAGCAAGTTATTCGTTCAGACTCAACAAAATACGATCCTCATTATTGTGAGGTACATGTTTAAGTATTTTTAGAAGTTTTATTAATTTGATAAGCCATTTTATGGCAGTTTTTTTATGTTTTAAATAGCCTACCTAGTTTTGATCTGAAAATTATGTTCGTTTTAGGTATTGCCGTGCCGTGGCTTTTGGTGGGAGCACACCGCTGTTAAAAATGTTTACAAACATTTGATTACAAATTTTAATGTGCTTCCACACTGCTGAAAAATGTTTTCATTTTAGGTAATGTTAGTAAACATTATGTATTATAATATAGTAAGCATCAGTGTAAGAGCACTCAAAACATTTAACAATTCCTAATAGATTGTAACAATTCCTAACATTGGTTAGTAAATGTATTAGTATTAGAAAATGTTTTAACAGCGGTGTGGGAGCACCATTAGATTTGGTTTAGCTTCTTAAATGATTTATTTGTGAAGGTTGGTTTGTACAAACACTTTTACATGTCGATCATATTTTTAAAACTAGATGAGGTTGGCGTTTCCTATCTGACTACTCTGAGAAGAAAGGCCGAAACAAACTCAGAGGTCTCAGTCTCTTTTAAAGTCCTGACAAAATCTTGGTTAGATCATTTGAAGACCATGTAGACAGATGTCTGAAATGGTCTTAGGTCCCGTTAGGTTGATAAACGTATCGTTGATTTTTTAAACCAGGCATTAACACACTTAATACAGAAGGTAATTCAAGGCAGTAACGAAAACCAAAACGAATCTAAGGACAAATTAATAACGACGTACCCTCAAATAAGACAAATTAATAACGACGTACCCTCAAATCAATAACATTATTAACTAATTTAATTACGAACAAATTACCGACAACTTTGTTTAAAGTCTATGCGACATCCACATTCAAAGCCGTCCGGTACCCCAAATGACATACACGAAATTTAAAACGAGTAGGTACGAGATTTAATCAAAAATTTTAAAATTAAGCCCCAGCAAACCGAACCGACATAGACGGAGAAGTTATTAAAAGTTGAAGCATTTCGCTGACGTTTATTTAATTCCCCTCAATAGTCGAACAAATAATAAAGTACAGGGTCAGCGCATATGTACAGCAAAGGGAGCGAACCATTCAATAAATTGTTCTACAACTTCCCACAAAGCAGCCAAATCCAAACATTTCGTTGCTTGCTTACATAACGAGTAAATACATCAGAAACAAAAGTCATTCGTGAGATTCCATTTCAGAAATTCCAATTAAATTACGAGCTCACAGGGCTGATACCGACAACTACAGCCTCCCTTTATCTAAACTTGCAGAGTTATTTCGACAAATCTGAAGTATTTGTTGGAAAGTCAACCGGTTTGTATTAATGCCGGGACATGCGCTGAATTTATAGTATTATAGTGCACATATTTTGGTCTAAACCTACGACGAAGATTTGCTTGTTATTTCGTAATTTACATACCACCTCCATACTAGAAACGGATCCGAAATACAGACAGAAAATGTAAATAAGTATATATCGATGAGGTCGCTGTATGATCCGCCCACTGCACACTTAACCGTACAATAACTGCGGGCCATACGGATTCCTTAAAGACATCGGCGAACGCTAACATATATTGGCACATCACAACAGCCGTTAGCACGCCCCATTGTAGTTGATTCCACACAATCGTGGCGGGCCCTTAGTCACTGGTCCAGTCTGGATGTGGTACTCGGTAGGCTCTCGAACCGGGTCAGATGCGGCAGCGATAGGGCACGACCCGACCGCGCCTGCACTGTGACACTCCGTTAAGGAAGATGGATGTTTCTGACGAATATCACTGCACTTAGTATGATTTTGTATTGCTGTTTCATAATTAGATATGTAGGTGAAACTGTTGTTATATGTTTTGGAGTCGAATTTTGCAAGTAGAGCAAGGTAATTATACGAAAATCAGAGGGCAACACGAGATGACTTAAAAACAAACCTTTCCAAAATTCTAATTAGTTGCGAGCTCCGTTGATTAGTTGAAGACAAGAGCAATGTTCGCAATAGACAACTCATTTTACGTAAACATCCTGATCCCTGATCAAATTGCGTCCCAAACTGAGGAACAAACTCCTTAGCGATTTCAACTGTCTCGTCTTCACCTGGCTTGTCCTTTAATTATCGCAGGACCGTATTAAAATTCAAAACGAGAAGTCCCTCCCATTTCATGTACTGTAAATAAATTTAGTCTGTTTGAAGCAAGAGTCGCAGTCGAGAAACTTTCACTAATTGGCTAATTAACAAATTGGCAGAGTAAGTTAAACTCTGCATCTTCACTGACTTTGCTTTACACGGCACATGATAATAAATTTATCGTTCTCACTGATGTTTTTACAAATATTTGCGTACGGTTTTAAAGTCATCCTTGCGCTTTAGGGTTGAATCCGAAGGACCGAAATCTGTTAACAATTATAAATTTTATGACAAGATTTCGCAAATGGCGCCCCAAATTGTGTCGTATAATTACATAATCGTTTTAAATTCTTTGAAATAATATTTGCAATTGCAGTCCGTTGACAAAATAGCTGAAATATTTTGTCGTATTTGTTACTTGTCAAAATATACGTCTTCAATTGTATTACCTATTTATTTAATCTTGTAACTTTGAATCTACAATGGAAATAAAATTATTATTATAGCAGTGAAGAAATGCGATTTACTTTTCCTGAACAAAAAGTAGTTGGCTCTACGGCTTGTTTGATTGAATCTGGTGAAGTTTAATCCCAAAAAAATCGTTCAAAAACGTGGCAAAATAGGTTGAGTTGAGAGCTTCGGCCTGGTGACCAATTTGAATTCTAGAATGTTTCTAGTAAACGAGATTAACAGTGCACATTTTACTGGCTCGCTTTGTTCCAACATAACTTTGTTCACTTAATTTTTTATCTCGGAGCACAATAGCGAGTTTTTTTATAGACTTAGTACTGTAATCAAATGCTTTTGTTTCTCTTTTCTAATGTTTGTGTAAGTAATGAAATAAGTCAAGATGATATTTACGGTTCAACACACAAACAAAAAGTCTGACTCCTATATTATTTACGAACAGTAATAGATCTCTTACGGGATTCTTAAATCAAAACCCAATACGATAAGAAAAAGATGGCCTTTCACGTAGAACTTGGGAAATTGATGTCTTACCAACTTTCAGACGAAAATAGCTTTTGCTGCGAACAATTCACGTAATACATTGAAAATTACGCCTTAATGCGTTTTCGAATTAGCAAGTTTTACCCAGAGATAAATAACTTATAGATGTCCATTACTTGATAAGTTTCGCCAAGTTTTTGAACTTAACTCCGACCACAAAAATGCTGATAACAGAGTGTCACGTGTTAAAAAAAGTTAATCTAACATTCGATTCGAAAGATAATTCATTCGGCAATTAATTCGAACGACCGTCTCTTTTGGACCGCAGTGAAAAATTAAAATTCGCTCAGTGTCCAGACTTGTAAAAACAGCAGAAATGCATTTAATTCCCCCTCGGTGGCGCATGGGAATGGTCAATTTAGTGCGAGTCCTGCGAATGGTAATGCTTTTAATGAACAAAACGCAGGCATTGACATAAGTTTTATGTTTTCAATTTGGATCTATTGACTGTTATAATTATTGTGAGTCGAAAATAGAATTTTCATATTTTTGAGAAAAAATGATGTTGAACTAAAGTTAAAACTGTTTGTTTTGAGTTTTAATTGTATTATTTTTCATACTTAATTAGAATTTTAATAAATTTGTGGACCTTGGCTATTATAACTAAGCATTATTTAAAATAAATCAATTTTCACAATACCTGACCCAATGGTCAGGTATTGTGAAAATTGATTTTGATAGTTGTTTTTTTATGTTTTTGATAGGTTATTATGTTTATATTCTGATGCATTCTTGGTAAAGAATAGTCACTTTAGTACGATGCAGTGTAGATTTGATACAGTTTTATCACCGTAAGTGACCGTTTTCTCAGTGATTACTGCAAAACCACAAAGATTGTTGTTTTGCTTCTGTTTATGTACTTAAGGTTCACTTTCTTGTTTTAATGGAACGGTGTTTTAGAATAACAAACAACTTTACTCAATGATGATTTATTGGTCACTTGTTACATTTTACAATAATCAATACTATATATTACGTAACAACCCTAAGTGGAGGGCTGAAAGGGACTGCGTGGCTATCGCCCTTCAGACCTCCCCTAATTGGCTAGTTCCTGAAGACTGCTAGGCTATCGAAGCAGGAACTAGCCATACTAAGGATCAGAGCTGGCTGCGTGGCTACCGAACTCTGAACCTCTAGCTGATGAATGACAATTTGGTTGAAGACAGCTCTGCTTATAAAGGCGGATTTTCACATATGTGTGCCATATCTACACGTAGTCGTCTGTAGGTGTAGTGCCGATAACTAGCACGATGGCTCTTGCGCAGATTGTTCCACATGAGGATTGTAGATGGCATCACTTGTCTACAGAAATTATTTGTAGTTGCTGTCTTCCAGAACATGAAGCCGCTCATCGTAGTGCTTTAGATTAGTTCCACTAGATGGCGCTGTATGTTATGTTTCTCACAACATACCTTAATATAGGAACTGGACATACCGCCCACCAAAACATTAGTTTTTAATCTATACTTATTTGTATACTAATACATGTCATGCAAATCGAACAATAAATGGACTGTAAATCTTTAACTTCAATTATCTTATACATTTTGATTTTATCAATATTCTTCAACAATCATTCATTGATCCGCCCACCATAGCTCACTGACTTATTGGTTCTTTAGGAAGCGGTATCAATTTGTATAGGGGCCTTTTTAACTCCTTGTTTCCCATAGTTTGAACTGTTACCACTCTTACAAGATTGTCCTTTCCAGGATGTGTTTGTTTCACACGTCCCAACAACCATTTCGTAGGAGGCAAATTATCTTCCTTAATAATAACGACATCTCCAATAGCAGGCTCTGGAACCTTCACTTGCCACTTGTATCTTTGTTGGAGCGTGTTAAGATACTCTGTACGCCATCTTTGCCAGAAGTCTTGAGTCATTTTTTGAATAATTTGCCACCTAGTTAAAAGACTGACAGGTTGGTACTCGTAGCATGTATCAGGAACCGAAATCAAGGGTTCACCAACTAAAAAATGTCCCGGAGTAAGTGGTGTCATAGTATTGTCCATTTGATACAGCGGGCGAGAGTTGAGGCACGCCTCGATTTGTGCTAAGAGCGTAGCAATCTCTTCGTAGGTCAGTTTTGTGTCCTTATTTATCCTGTAAAGGTGCCTTTTAGCAGACTGAACTCCAGCCTCCCATAGGCCTCCATATGTAGGCATCCTTGGTGGTATGAAGTGCCATATTGTGTTATCGTTAGCAAGAAGTTCAGCCACTTCCTTCGCGATATTATTCTTTCCTTTCTGGAACAAGTCCTTTAATTCCTTGGCAGCGCCAACGAAATTAGTGCCGTTGTCGCTCCATAAGTTCAAACAGTGGCCTCGGCGTGCCACAAACCTCCGAAATGCGGCTATAAAAGCTTGTGTTGTTAGGTCTGTGACCGCTTCTAGATGGATCGCGCGTGTGGCCATACATATAAATAAACAAATATATCCCTTTGTTGCATGATGTCCGCGGCCTCGCGATGTCCTTATCCATACCGGTCCAGCGTAATCAACCCCACTATTCATAAATGGCCTATGTTGATTGACTCGAATGGTAGGCAATTGCCCCATGAACTGTGTTTTTACCCTTGCTTTATCCAAAATGCAGGTCTTACAGTTGTGAATACATTTTCTTACGGCAGACTTCAAAGCTATCACCCAGTATCTCGTTCTCACAAAAGCCATCATCGCTTGTATCCCACCATGTAGTGTTCTAAGATGAGCTTCTTGAACTAATAACTTAGTTATATGCTGATTACATGGTATTACAATTGGGTGTTTTGTATTTTCAGCTATGGAGGCATTTTCTAACCTTCCTCCCACTCTTATTAACCCATTTTTATCTAAAAAGGGGGCGAGTGTGATAAGAGAACTTCTTTTCTTCACGCTTCCATTCTTCTGTAAATCTTCAATATCCTTCTGATAAACTAAGTCTTGATAATACTTTATACATAATTCTAATACTTTGTCTAGCTCATTAACTGTTAAATATATTTCCCCTGCTTTCCTTTCTCTTTTTATAAATCTTCTGCAGTAAGCCAATATTCTTTTCATTCTCGAGATTGAAGAAAAATGTTCCCAGATTGGTTTGACTTCTATATTTGTGTGAAATGATGAACTCTTCAATTCTAGTTCAGTTGGAGGAATTTCATATGTTTGTAGTTCAAGATTTTTATGTTTTAACCATACAGGTCCAGTCCACCATAAGTCAAAAGAAGCCAGGTCGCATGCTTTTATGCCTCTTGTAGCGATATCGGCTGGGTTATCGGTAGACTGAACGTGTCTCCATCGGTCATTGTCTAGTATCCGTGTTATGTCTGCCACTCGGTTCGCAACAAATGTACGCCAACGACTTGGTTGAGATTGCAACCATGACATCACGACCATTGAATCAGTCCACGCATGGATTTTATTTTTAGGTATTTTCAACAGGTCCACCAGATCATTGATTAATTCTGCTAGTAATGCTGCAGCGCATAATTCCAATTTAGGAATTGAAATTTGCTTCAACGGAGCAACCTTGGTTCGAGACGCTATGATTGTAATATGCACTGTGTCCTGTTCAATGATCTTAAGGTAAGTAACAGCAGCATATGCGTGCGTAGATGCATCTGCAAAACCATGCAATTCAATGTTTGTATAATTGATCGGTGTAGTTTTAAACCAGCGTGGTATTGTGATGTTTTGAAGATGTATTAATTCTTCTCTATATCTCATCCACTCATCTATCAAATCTGATGGCAGCTCATCATCCCATCCCATGTTGCATAACCACAGTTTTTGTATGAAAACCTTAGCGTTGATGATCACTGGTGACAGCCATCCAAAAGGGTCAAACAGCCTTGCTACATCAGATAGAATAGATCTCTTCGTTACGGGATATCGAACTTCAGGTAAATTTATTGTGAATTTAAATGTATCATCCTTCCTATCCCATGTCAATCCCAGAATTTTTATAACCTTATCTAGCTTTATCTCTATTCCATCTTTTGTACTGTTTGTACTATCTCTCTCTTGTAAATACTTTAATACTTCTTCTGAATTACTAGACCACTTTTGCATTTTAAAATTTCCTTTACTTAGTATCACATTTATTTCCTCACACATTTTCTTTGTTTTTTCTTCAGTTTCACTTCCCGACATCAAATCATCCATATAAAATGAATTCTTAATTATAGGTGCTGTATTAGGATACTCAAGTGCTTCATCATCAGCGAGTTGTTGTAACGTTCGTACAGCTAAATAAGGTGCTGCAGCTGTACCAAAGGTTACAGTCATCAAGTTGAAGCTTTCTAGTTTTTCTTCAGGGTTATCTCGCCAGACTATGCGTTGTAAATTTGTGTGCTCTGATGTCATATCAATCATTCTGTACATCTTACATATGTCTCCTACTACACATATTCTATGTGTTCGCCATGTGATAATTAAGCTTCTTAAATCAGGTTGCAGTACAGGCCCAATCATCATGGTGTCGTTCAAAGAATGACCATTAGAACCCTTCGCAGACGCGTCGTAAACTACTCGAACCTTCGTTGTATCCTTGTCTTCCCGTATTACAGCATGGTGAGGAAGATAAACTGATTTGTTGTCATCATTTGGGTCAGATTTAATCAAATGACCCATTTCCATATACTCATGAACTACTTTAGTATAATCTGACTTTAAACTCTGATTATTTTGTAATTTCTTCTCCAATTGTTTGAATCTGTAAACAGCTTGTTGTTTCGTATTTCCACATAATTTCAGTGTCTCTTCTATTCCTTGTCTCAAAGGTAAGTGCACTGTGTATTTTCTGTTTACTCTTTTAGTTGTATTTTTGTAAATCTCTTCACACATTTCTTCTTCTTTTGTAAGTATTTGTCTTTTCTTGTATAAACCTGTTTCGATTTCCCAGAATTTTCTTAACAAATCATTGTCTTCTGATACCATACTTATCAAATGTAGTGTAGTTATTTTATGCTCGTCGCTATTTAACTTGTCTTCCCTTTGACCTGAAAGTATCCACCCCAAACGTGTTTTCTGTGCCACTATGCCATCAGAACATCTTATCAAACCAACTTCTATAATTTGGCAAAAGATGTCTGCACCGAGTAATATATCAATTTTACCCGGTGTGTTATACATAGGGTCAGCCAATAGAAGTTTTTGGAGTGCTGGCCAGTTCATCGCGATGTGTTTTGAAGGTAATCTAGCAGATAGTGATTTCAAAACGTAAGCCTTCATTTGAATAACTTCCTTTCTATTATATTGCGATGTAACTGACAGGTCAACTACATGTTTTATTGAAACCAGGTTTTCTTCTCCAATCCCTGAGACTACACCGTTGATGCTTGTCCTATTCAATTTCAAGAGTTCAACTACTCTTGAAGATACGAATGAAGCCTCTGAGCCTTGGTCAATCAACGCCCGAAGTAAATGTGTTTTGCCGTCACTTGATGTAGCATGTACTAGAGCAGTTGCCAATAATACTTGACGACCAGGTTGGTCTTTGGAGAAATGTGCGCTTGTGATCTTCTCTGTTTGTTCTTTTTGTTTGTTACTCTCTTCTGTATCTCTCTCTTGTGTTGTTTCTTTTACTTCATGTAAGAGAGAATTATGTTTTCTTCCACAGACTCGGCATTTATTCTTTTGTTTACATTTGAAGACTATATGATTCGGGACCAGGCAGTTGAAGCATAGGTTTTTGTTTTTCGCAAATTCCCGTCGTTGTTGTACTGTTTGTCTTGCGAATTCTTTACAAATGAAGATGTAATGGTCACCTTTGCAATATACACAAAAAGGTGATGATCTGCCTTTGGTGTGCGCAGAGTCATCTTTATCGTTCTCAGTATCCCTTGCTACGACATGATATGCTTTGTGACCTTGTGTCTTCTCTTTTGCAACTGTAGTAGTGATGGGAGCAATTAGCTCGAGCGTACGAAACTTAGACTCGAGGAACCTTTTCAACGCCTCCCATGTAGACAACTCATCGCTATTCTCCTTGTAGGCTTCCTCTTCCCAACACTTCAACGTCTCTGAATCCAATTTCTGCGCCACTAGAAATACTAGGATAGGATCCCAAGTGGCGGTGTTTATTACCATGTTATTCAGACTGTTGATGCATTCTACCGAATTATCGAGCAAAGCTTTTATTTGTGTAGCTGACGGGTTGCTTATCCTTTTCTGACAGCAAAATTTCTTTAAAACTGACGACACAATCATCTTTTTGCTACCAAAACGACCTTGAAGTAGTTCCCATGCTGTTGCATAATTACTTTCCGTAATTTGAATATGTCGCAATAACAGCTCTGCCTCTCCAGAAACACTAGTCTTTAAATAATGCAACTTTCGCACATCGCTAATAGAAGTGTTATGTACGAGTGCTGTAAATATATCTTTATACGTAGGCCATTCTTCATATCTGCCCGAAAAGATAGGCAGCTGTATTCTTGGTAGCTTAGCAAACGGTAGCTGGCCATCGTGTGATGAAGTAGACATGTTAGACGCTTCTAATAATCTCTGTTGTGACTCCAAGTTTGTTAGGAGATCGGTCAAATCAGCTTGTAAACAGATATACGTTTCTTCGTACGTATAATATTCTTCATTAAGAAAGTAAGGCAACACGCCTCGCTGTTCTCGTGGTGTACACTTCATCAGGCTGCTATGCGTTTGTTTGAACGAGTCCCAATATTCCTCAATAGTTTTTAATCTCGTTTTAACATAACCTGCTGTCAATCGCTGTTTCGGACACTTTTTTATGTTAACTTGCGCTTTCTTTAACATACTAGCCACATCTTCTAACGTAGATAAATATTTAAACTGTTCTGGAGTTGGTGACGTCATTTTGCTGATTTATCAAATAGTCCACGTCAATAAATATTCGCAGAAACACTTCCAATATGTTTCCTTGTCGTAACTACTTTTTTCTATAAGTAGTTATATGTAGTTATAGTCTTCACACTAATTACTTGTAAACAACTTCCAACTTCAATCCTTATCTAAGGAATGCGGTCCTCTATTGTATTCGTGCACCGAGTCTGCAAGCCGTTCCATTCAATAATTATCCGGCTCGAAGGACCATATGTTTATGTACTTAAGGTTCACTTTCTTGTTTTAATGGAACGGTGTTTTAGAATAACAAACAACTTTACTCAATGATGATTTATTGGTCACTTGTTACATTTTACAATAATCAATACTATATATTACGTAACAACCCTAAGTGGAGGGCTGAAAGGGACTGCGTGGCTATCGCCCTTCAGACCTCCCCTAATTGGCTAGTTCCTGAAGACTGCTAGGCTATCGAAGCAGGAACTAGCCATACTAAGGATCAGAGCTGGCTGCGTGGCTACCGAACTCTGAACCTCTAGCTGATGAATGACAATTTGGTTGAAGACAGCTCTGCTTATAAAGGCGGATTTTCACATATGTGTGCCATATCTACACGTAGTCGTCTGTAGGTGTAGTGCCGATAACTAGCACGATGGCTCTTGCGCAGATTGTTCCACATGAGGATTGTAGATGGCATCACTTGTCTACAGAAATTATTTGTAGTTGCTGTCTTCCAGAACATGAAGCCGCTCATCGTAGTGCTTTAGATTAGTTCCACTAGATGGCGCTGTATGTTATGTTTCTCACAACATACCTTAATATAGGAACTGGACAGCTTCATAATGTTGTAATCCAACACGATCTTTTTGTAGACAACATGATCAGACATATGGCTGGTTGGAATGACCACCCAACGGCCGCCATGGCCCACGTACAAAGGTCCATTTGAGGGACTAAGTGCGGAAACCAATCCCCCTAACATAGAACATAGAACATAGACATATGAGGGTGAATACCGCTTCGAGGGTTGAAGCTACGCCCATCAGACTACCACCATAGGGTGGCCTGTCGAGATGGCTATCCGATGGTGCTTAGTGGGTGTGGATCCCTCCACCAGCCCAAGGTACAATCTAACTTTTATGTTAGAAATTTATGCTCTCAGGCAATTACGCGCCTGAAGGATATAGATACAGTTATATAATACTACATTTCTATAGTCTCGTAGAAGGGCTTCAAGACCCTCAATAGTACTCTAGTAGTAAGATGTATACTTTTAGGAGAAAATAGCTTCTAAGTTCAGAAATCAACAGATTTTCTCTTTTTCCAGCATTCTTCTTGCAAGAACTCCTTGGAGGATATAGTTACGAACTTAATTGAGGGTTCATTGGATGGACCATTTTAGGGCGCATACAACCATATAGGTCATGCCATGATGCCTGCAGAGGGAAGGGAGGTTCTCTTGATTTATACCATAAGTTTATAATGAAAAAATCTGTAAATAAAAATCTTGTGCGCATGCGAAGTCAGGGTCTTCGTTACGGTAAAGTTTGGTTGTACGAAGGCGCGCAGGCGCGTTGAGTGATTTGAAGCCATTATTTTGTATTAGAAAAATCATCGAAACTTTGTGTAACGCAGACCAAGAGAAAACATCGCAAATAGTCATGAAGAATTAAGTTTTTTATTTCCTCACGACGTTCTCCTTCACCGTTGCCTGTGAGAAGATAAACTTAAAAAGTACATTTGAATTTGAAGAAGTCACATTGCTACTTGCCCGGCTTTGAACCCACGACCTCAAGCACGAAAGTCGCGGTCTTAGCCATAACATCGCAGTATAATTACATTTTATTGAATTCATGTGAAAGTATATATGGCACTAATAACAAATATGCATTTTTATGATTTTTGTCTGTCTGTCTTTTTGTGCCGGATAATCTCCGAAACGGCTGGATCTATTTTGACTTTCACTGGTAGTTAGCTGATGTTATAAGGAGTAACATAGCCTACTTTTTACCCCGGCAAAATCTCAATGACTATGGGAAAATTTAAAAAAATAATTGTATGACAAAATCTATAATAAGGCAAGCGAAGCCGCGGGCAACAGCTATTGTATGAATATAATAATAATTCATTTATTTTCAGACACAGTAGTCCATAATAGTATTACATTTATAAGCATTACATAAATATTAAAATACAATGTCATTCATTAGCATTAGACTTTATAAAATACTGAAATCATTAAAATTTAATCTATCCAAGCCAAAATTTTACTGTCAGCAATATATTGGATGTTGTACAAATTTCCTATAGGCGGAGCCATGGGCAGCAGCTCCTAGGCCATATTAGCATATTGTCTTTGAATATGAGGAAAATGTCTTGCGAAAAGTTTTGAGTGTATACGTGGAGGTGTATATAAGATTAGGAAATAACCAATGCAACTATGGATGAACTGTGTGAAGGAGGGAATGTATCTAGAAACGAGGTGACTACTGAGAACGACTGAGAAGTGTGGACTTTTGTATCTTGTTAAGGCCTGCGCAAACTAGGGACTTTTGTCTACAATGGCAGCAGAGGTAGAACGCAATTCTCAGAAGGCGTGAACGCCAACCATGCGCATATCACAACAGCGGTCAAGTAATTGTAACGTAATTTAGATTTAGACATACATTCAAATCAGCATTCATACATGATGATTTTAGACAGAGAGAAGTTACAGCTCTACTGCAGACAAAAGCCCGATAAAAATATTGAATAGATCGGTTTGTCAACTCAATGTAACAATTATTATGACAATACGAACAGAACTCAAACCAAACGAAGGTGCTAAAAATGTCACAAATTCATAAAAAAGACTGCAAGAATATTTCAACCCAACACAGAAAATATGGCACTACAACTTGTAGAGAAACCTCTACTTTTTTAATTTAGCTAACTTGTGACAATGTAATTGTGCACTGTCTTGGTACGATATAAAGGCTTGGATAGACTGTACACATAGAATGGAGATGGAACAATTTGTACATACAAATATGGGTACGATTGTGTCTGGGTTCATAGTGTGAGGAATGGCCACACACGTGATGCGGTCACTTCAAGGAACGGAGAGCACTTTGAGCTATGTGTTAGGCATTGTGTACGTAGCGTGTTTGTATTTGTACAAGGTAGCACTGAATATAGGCTTGCGTTAAATATGTAGGTCGAAGGCGTACTGATGAACCTTAAAATAATAATATTGACAAATACTCATAGCCTTATTAATAGACTAGCTTTCCCTGCGGCTTCGCTCTAGTGAACTGGCTACCTACCTACCTACCTATCCTACCCTATCTACTTACCAACCTACCCTACCTACCTACCTATTTTTGTTTGTTTTTAAACCGTCCCTGTATTCAGGCGGACAAAACAAAAAAGAATTATTCAAATCGGTCAAACCGTTTTCGAGTTTTCACGCGACTTACGAATAGCAATTAATTTTTCAACCCAACCTTAGGCAGGTTGGGTTATATGCCATACCTTCCCTACCCTACCTACCTACCATACCTACCCTAAGTTACCTATATAAATAAATAAAATCCTAAATATCACCCTGTTTCGTTTGATCCACGTTTGGCCCTTCCTGTATATATTTACTTAGAAGATTACTGACACGACTTAGTTGTCCAAATAGTGTGATTCTATCACCGATAACGATTGTCTATAGCCCAAAATGTACGGGAATGACCACATGACGTTTCGATGGCCCATGTCAAATCCGTACATGATGGACTTTTCATATTCGCCTATAAGCTATCACTTTGTCGTGGCTTTTTTATATTTCTCTCTCTCTCTCTTGGTCGGTCCCTCATGTCTGAGGATCGTGGTCAGCATCAGGTTCACATCTGTAGCGGGGGATCTGCCTCCAACGGTTTCTGTCCAGCGCGTCCCTTACTATCTTTTAGAAATTGGAGGACAACGAGTCTTTCACTTGATCGGCCCATCTTATTGGTGAACGACCGCGCGATATCTTGCCTTCATTCTTGTTCAAAAGCGAAAGGAAGACCTCCTTCCGCTTTTGAACATTTTTTTTGTTAATCACACTATTCTTAATTTAAATTTATTGTATTTTTCTACTTTTTATTTTGGTTTTCTATTAGAGTGAGTTTTTTTGCCTGTTAGAAACAATGGTGAACCCCGTGCCAGTGTCTTATTTTGTAATATGAATTCTATACTTTTTCAAAGACCAGTATAAACACGCTAGTGAGCATAAAAAAGCTGAAGCTCTAAGAAAATCTCAACAAAACAATTTTTCTCTGCAACACAAACGTACAAATGATGCCTCTCCACCACATGTAACAGGTGAAGTTGCATCCCACAGCCTAGCTAGCATCCACGATACAAATGTCCGCCAGTGTGTACCAGCCGCAGCGAGTAATTTTTCTTTAGCAGCGAGCTCTTAGCTCAGAATCACGTAAAGTATGAATTCACTGAAGCACGCGCAGACTCCTGGACTATTCACTATTTTTACGACTTCGCTTAACGTGCTCGTCTGAGGAGCAAGTTATTCGTTCAGACTCAACAAAATACGATCCTCATTATTGTGAGGTACATGTTTAAGTATTTTTAGAAGTTTTATTAATTTGATAAGCCATTTTATGGCAGATTTTTTATGTTTTATTTAAGTATAGGTAGGCTTAGTTTTGAGCTGAAAATTATTTTCGTTTTAGGTACGCCGTGCCGTGGCTTTTGGCGGGAGGACACTGCTGTTAAAAATGTTTACAAACATTTGTAAACATTTGATCACAAATTTTAATGTGCTCCCACACTGCTGCAAAATGTTTTCATGTTAACTAATTATGGTAAACATTGTGAAATATAATGTAGTAAGCATCAGTGTAGGAGCACTCACAACATTTAACAATTCCTAATAGATTGTAACAATTCCTAACATTGGTTAGTAAATGTATTAGTATTAGAAAATGTTTTAACAGCGGTGTGGGAGCACCATTAGATTTGGTTTAGCTTCCAGTTTATGATAAATGATTTATTTCTGAGTTGACAGCTGACAGCTGACAGCTGACAGCTGACATGTAAACATAGTGCTCCTGTATTTAAATTTCTTTAAAATTATTTAATTAAATGTATAGTAACCAATTCTAGCATAAAAGTGAATAAAATAGTGCAATACGTGTGTGAAGGTGTTATCTTTCCTAAGTATTCACTGTTATAACTTTTTAATGAGGAGGAAATATTGTGACAAAACTAGTTTCGTGGGTGAAAATAAACAGTGAGTAACAACAAATACTGTTGCTTCATGCGTATTGAACAGAGTGACATACGTAGATATAAAAAAAACAACGAAAAGACTTAAAATTGCAAAAGTGACACTCAGTGAAAAAAATCATCGTTTGAGAGGTATAAAGTAGGTTTGGTGGTTAATATGAGCTTCTTTGAGAATATCACCTTTCGAAGGAACCGCACTCGCACAGTGTCAGAAACAATAACAGAGGCCGAATCTAGTAATTCAATAATAGATGGCAGCACCAATAGCTTACCAAACATATCACCCGAAGACAACGACGAAATACGGAAGTTAAGACAACAAATGAAGGTATTACAGACAGAATTATGTACAGCACACGAAGAAATAAACAATTTATCTATAGAAAACACGGAACTCAAAAAAACTATTAACGACATGACAAATAAACATGAAATCGTTAACAAAGCGACTAAAAAGCTAATGAGCGAATTGAGTACACCAAAGAAAAGTAAAAAAAATGGAACACCTCGCCGAACTTCTAATGACCAGCACAAACAAAAATTATTATTGGATAGCGAGAATCAGAGATTTGAGCTCGTGCACCTACCCTTGAAATTATGTACTGAGCAGGTTGTTACATTAGATACTACTCCGAAGAGTGATCCTGTTCACCTCATAATAAAACCAGAAAAGAATAAACTGTGCATTATAAGTAGTAATAAAACTAATAACATCCTAACAGTCGCAGAAAGAACGTTCCTAAAATGTCAAATATGCCACTACATAACACCAAACTGTGGACTGGCTAAGCTTATTGCTGACATCGAGATAAAAGTTAAAAACTATACTTTGGATGACTACTGTCTGATTTTCATCGGTGAAGAATATTTTCGGCGCACAAATAACTACTATGACCTAGTTATTAATATCCGGGGAACTTTATCAAAGATACAACACACAAATATCATACTTTGTCTACCTACCTTTAAAATTAAAAATTCTGTTATGTTCAATTGCAGAATAGAAACATTTAGTAGTATGCTTTATCTGGATGTATGTACTCATGAATACGCCTACTTATTCGATTCAAACTTAGGTTTATCATATGACTATGATATGTTTTCGAAGAGAAATGGGTCTCTTAATAATTATGGCATGAACAACATCTTTGAAAATTTAAGCCAATTAATGAACTTAGACATTGGCTGTTCAAGTAAAGTAAACTCGTATTATTCACCTTACCCTAACTCTAAAACAAGTGCTACCACTAACACATCTGAACCAAATGAGCTGTTTTTTCTCGAATAAGTATGTTAATATATTACATCCAAAATATAGCAGGTTTAATAAACAAATCAAATGATCTTTCTGTATGTCTGGATCAACTTGTAGATAAGCAAATGTCTGTTGATGTAGTATGCATTACCGAGCACTTCATAATGGAAGGTTATGAGAATCAGTTGTACGTAGCGAATTATTGTTTAGCAACGTTTTATTGCAGAAAGAGGAAAAAAAGGGGTGGATCTTGTATTTTTATTAAAAACGGGCACAAATGGAAAGAACTGCCTAAAATAGCAAAACTATCATCAACAGGTGAATTTGAGTGCTGTGCCATTGAGCTGATTAGCTATAAGATAATTGTCGTTTGTATTTATAGAGTACCAAATGTAAATAATTTAGATGAGTGTTTGAATAAGCTTGAGACACTTCTACAAGAAATATCAAAAACTAGGTGTAAGAATATTGTAATTGCTGGCGATTTTAACATTGATGTACTAAAGCCGAGTAGGATTTCTGCTACGCTTGAATGTCTACTATTAAGTTTTAATTTAAAACTGGAATTTAAACAGCCGACACGGATGGCCAGCCAGACATATATAGACAATTTTGCGCACAATTATAATAAATCATGTAAAAGTGAAGTAATTGAGTTTGCTCTATCAGATCACACAGCGCAGCTGCTTCAATGCCCCGTAAAAAAAAGTGTTCTATTAACTATTGGTACACGACCAGAAGAGATTATAATATAGAGAACATAGCTAAGTTCGTAAGCCTGTATAAATAATATTGCATTTACGGAGATCTATGAGACAAAAGATCCCAATATAGCCTATAATGCATTTATCGACACTTTTAGGTTGTTTTATGACCTGTGTTTCCCGTTTGTTCGAGTCAAAGTTAATATTATAAAAAAACCTAAGTGGTTGTCCAAAGGTGTTAAACTATGCAGCAGGAAGAAAAGACACCTTCTGTGGCAACTGAGACTAAATCCTAGTCAGGTCAATAAAACTAAGTTTAAAAAATATTGTAAATTGTATAAAAAAATTATAAACTTGACACAAAAGGCACAAAACAATTATAAAATAATGAAAGCCAAAAACATGTCTAAAACTACCTGGCAAATTATAAATCACAAAAAACACAATATTCCCAGCCAGCTTATTGATAAAATTAAATTTAGTAATAAAACTGTAACAAATCCAAAGAATATTTCTAATGCATTTAATAACTACTTTGTTGATAAAATACAGCCCAAACTAATGAACGGCAGCCAATCTAAAGCAAGTAGGAAAATAGACACGAGAAGGCAGTCAATGTTCATGGCACCAAGCGTACCAGATGATACATATAAAATAATAATATCACTGAAAAACACAAACAGCGTAGGTTACGATGGCCTCTGTACAAAGATTTTTAAATCCGTAGCTAGTGAGATATGTGTACATTTAAGTTACATACTTAATCTTAGTATAAGTGCTGGCATATATCCAGATGCTTTAAAAAAATCTATTATAAAACCAATATATAAGAGAGAAAATAGAGAGCTAATGGAAAGTTATAGGCCAATCTCACTGATTCCGATTATTTCAAAAATTTTTGAAAAGTTTATTTATAAGAAGCTATACAAATACTTAGATAAGAACAATATTTTGTGCGAACAACAAAAAGGATTTAGACCCAGCAGAACAATAAATATGGCGATTTTTGATTTTATACAGAATTTTATTAATAATGTAGATAAACGAAACCCTGTCTGTGCCATTTTCTGTGACATGACGCAGGCGTTTGATTATGTCCACCATCCTAAACTTTTGAAGAAACTCGAAGTTTATGGTATAAGGGGTAATGTCCTGGGCCTATTTCAATCTTATTGACATAATAGACGACAAATAACTGAAATTAATAGAATTAATATAGTTAATAAAAACCTCGAGGTATTTAGATCAGACGAACTTATAGTTAGCTACGGGGTATCGCAGGGGAGTGTGTTGAGTCGTCCGCTATTTATATTATATATAAATGACTTACCGGAATGCATTGAACAACCAATGACCCTATTTGCAGATGACAGTACCGTGACAATACCTTCGAAAAGTGTAGATACATACGAAAATGAAATTAACATGTCTTTAAAATCGATCATAAAATGGTTAGACGAAAATAACTTAAGAATAAATATAAACAAAACAAAGATAATGCATTTTAACCAACGCATGTCAGATAAGAGCAACCTGCATGTGCAATATAATAGTGATACTGTTAACAGTGTAACAAATACTAAATTTCTAGGGCTAGAAATAGATCAAAAACTAAGTTGAAAACAACATATAGAGTCACTTTGCAAAAAACTAAGCACTTCCGCTTATGCTTTACATACTTTGTCGTCTATTGTATATCTAGACGCACTTCTGTCTGCATACCATGGTTTAGTTGAGTGTCACCTACGATACGGCGTTATTTTTTGGGCCAACTCCACTGAAAGAGAAACTGCATTCAAAGCACAGAAAAGATGCATACGGTCATTTTTAAAACTGCAAAGTACTGATAGCTGCGTACCATTATGTTAAAAAGAATAAAATATTAACTTTACCATGCTTGTATATTTTTGAAATGGCAGTGTTTGTAAAGCTGATCCCTGACCGTTTTGACCGCATAGATGACGTATTTCCACGAAATAGGCGTGATAATAAATAATAAAAAATAAAATAAAATTCGTTTAATTCAGACTATTCAAATGTCCATATTTTGTTAGTATTACATTATCTTAAAACTATGTTAGTCATGTACAAATTTTATCAAACTAAAAGATTGAAAAATAAATTAAAATTAAATTGAAATAAATTAAAATTAAATTGAAATAAATAATTAAAAATGAACTAAAATTGAAATTATATTTAACTAAATTATTCAATAAAAAAACACAAATATGTAGGCACTCAAGTGACATGCAGCCTGATGAGCCTTCCCACAGCTGCCGAATTTGGTCTGTCTGCAATCATCCTTAGGATTCCGTTGCCACTCCCTCGAATTCGGCGAATTAGTGAGGCTGACTTTTTGCGCATAATAGCGTAAAAGTCATCCACCCTCGCGTCGGCAAACATGCCCGAGGCACTGCAAAATCGAGGCAGTCGCAGCAAAATCCTAAAGGCGTTGTTATATTGGACTCTGAGAGCACTGTAGGCCCGCTGCGTGTAGCTGGTCCATAGGGCGCTGGTGTAAAAACTTTGGCAATAGGCTCTGAACAAAGTTATTTTTACTTGTGCTGTACACCTCGCAAACCTATGCACCAACATGTTAGCGCGCACCGACAATGCCCTCCGCTCCCTCTCAATGTCTGCGTCATCATGCAGGGTTTCGGTCACAATATGCCCCAGATACCTAAACCGAGAGACCCGACTCAAAGATACCCCGTTGAGAAACACTGGTGGAATATGCTCTGGTTGTTTATTATTCCCTCTGATAAGCATATACTCACTTTTTGTAACGTTGTACTTTAAGCCGTGACCCTCAGCATAGGCCTCACAGATTGATAATAGTAGGCTATGTCTCCCTAGTGCGAGAACGACTTTAATGCGCAAAAGTGTCTGCTACATGGCGCCAGTCGTTTACAATAAATTACCGAAGAGCTGGAAAGAATTGAACTTGAAGTTATTTAAAAAAAAACTTCGATTTTTTTTAGTAGTTAAAGCGTATTATAGTGTAACGGAATTTTTAATGGAGAAAGGCATTTCTTGATTGCTTTTTATAATGATTATTAATTAGAAAATATGACATTTAATTTTTATTTTATTTAATTTTTATTTAACTCCAATACGAATTATGTGACTGCAGAAGAATTGTGTAAATAAATAACTATTGAAATACTTCATAATTAAATTGTAATTATAGTTGATTAATTTTTATATTGACATTGTTATTATTATGTACTTAGCATCTCTACTGTATTTTAAACTTTTGCATGCCTTCTGGTTAAATATGGCTGTTCCTAATTGTATTGTTTATGTCACCATGTTTTTTGTACCCATATTTGCAAAATAAATATCTTATCTTATCTTATCTTATCTGAAGGTTGGTTTGTACAAACACTTTTACATGTCAATCATATTTTTAAAACTAGATGAAGTCGGCGTTTCCTATCTGACTACTCTGAGAAGGAAAACCGAAACAAACTCAGATGTCTCAGTCTCTTTTAAAGTCCTGACAAAATCTTGGTTAGATCATGTGAAGACCATGTAGACAGATGTCTGAAATGTCTGAGGTCCCGTTATTTTGATAAACGTATCGTTGATTTTTTAAACCAGGCATTAACACACTTAATACAGAAGGTAATTCAAGGCAGTAACGAAAACCAAAACGAATCTAAGGACAAATTAATAACGAGGTACCCTCAAATAAGACAAATTAATAACGACGTACCCTCAAATCAATAACATTATTAACTAATTTAATTACGAACAAATTACCGACAACTTTGTTTGTAGTCTATGCGACATCCACATTCAAAGCCGTCCGGTACCCCAAATGACAAACACGAAATTTAAAACGAGTAGGTACGAGATTTAATCAAAAATTTTTAAATTAAGCCCCAGCAAACCGAACCGACATAGACGGAGAAGTAATTAAAAGTTGAAGCATTTCGCTGACGTTTATTTAATTCCCCTCAATAGTCGAACAAATAATAAAGTACAGGGTCAGCGCATATGTAGAGCAAAGGGAGCGAACCATTCAATAAATTGTTCTACAACTTCCCACAAAGCAGCCAAATCCAAACATTTCGTTGCTTGCTTACATAACGAGTAAATACATCAGAAACAAAAGTCATTCGTGAGATTCCATTTCAGAAATTCTAATTAAATTACGAGCTCACAGGGCTGATACCGACAACTACAGCCTCCCTTTATCTAACTTTGCAGAGTTATTTCGACAAATCTGAAGTATTTGTTGGAAAGTCAACCGGTTTGTAGTAATGCCGGGACATGTGCTGAATTTATAGAATTATAGAGAACATATTTTGGTCTAAACCTACGACGAAGGTTTGCTTGTTATTTCGTAATTTACATACCAACTCCATACTAAAAACGGATCCGAAATACAGACAGAAAATGTAAATAAGTACTTATCGATGATGCGCGACCGTGTATGATCCGCCCACCGCACACTTAACCCTACAATAACTGCGGGCCATACGGATTCCTCATAGACATCGGCGAACGCCAACATATATTGGCACATCACAACAGCCGTTAACACGCCCCATTGTAGTTGATTCCGCACAATCGTGGCGGGCCCTTAGTCACTCGTCCAGTCTGGATGTGGTACTCGGTAGGCTCTTGAACGGGGTCAGATGCGGCAGCGATACGGCACGACCCGACCGCGCCTGCACTGTGACACTCCGGATGTTTCTGACGAATATCACTGCACTTAGTATGATTTTGTATTGCTGTTTCATAATTAGATATGTAGGTGAAACTGTTGTTATATGTATTTGATTCGAGTTTTGCAAGTAGCTAAGGTAATTATACGAAAATCAGAGGGCAACTCGAGATGACTTAAAAACAAACCTTTCCAAAATTCTAATTAGTTGCGAGCGCCGTTAGGAACAATGTTCGCAATATACAACTCATTTTACGTAAACATCCTGATCCCTGATCAAATTGCGTCCCAAACTGAGGAACAAACTCCTTAGCGATTTCAACTGTCTCATCTTCACCTGGCTTGTTCTTTAATTATCGCAGGACCGTATTAAAAATTCAAAATGAGAAGTCCCTCCCATTGCCTGTACTGTAAATAAATTTAGTCTGTTTGAAGCAAGAGTCGCAGTCGAGAAACTTTCACTAATTGGCTTATTAACAAATTGGCAGAGTAAGTTAAACTCTGCATCTTCACTGAATTTGCGTTACACGGCACATGATAATAAATTTATCGTTCTCACTGATGTTTTTCCAAATATTTGCGTACGCCTTTAAAGTCATCCTTGCGACAAAGCGTCGCCGCCGCTTTAGGGTTGAATCCGAAGGACCGAAATCTGTGAACAATCATAAATTTTATGACAAGATTTTGCCCCAAATTGTGTCGTATAATCACATAATCGTTTTAAATTCTATGAAATAATATTTAAGATTGCAATCCGTTGATAAAATAGCTGAAATATTTTGTCGTATTTGTTACTTGTCAAAATATACGTCTTCAATTGTATTACCTATTTATTTAATCTTGTAACTTTGAATTTACAATGGATATAAAATCATTATTATAACAGTGAAGAAATGCGGTTTATTTTTCCTGAACAAAAAGTAGTTGGCTCTACGGCTTGTTTGATTGAATCTGGTGAAGTTTAATCCCAAAAAAATCATTCAGAAACGTTGAAAAATAGGTTTGAATTCAAGAATGTTTCTAGTAAACAAGAGATTCAGTGAACATTTTACTGGCTCGCTTTGTTCCAACATGCCGCGTTGTAAGGATTGGTTCACAATTTTTTTTTTCTCGGAGCAAAATAGCGAGATTTTTATAGACTTTGTACTGTAATCAAAAGTTTTCTAATGTTTGTGTAAGTAATGAAATAAGTCAAGATGATATTTACGGTTCAACACACAACCAAAAAGTCTGAATCCTATATTATTTATGAACAGTAATAGATCTCTTACGTGATTCTTAAATCAAAACCCAATACGATAAGAAAAAGATGGCCTTTCACGTAGAACTTGGGAAATTGATGTCTTACCAACTTTCAGACGAAAATAGCTTTTGCTGCGAACAATTCACGTAATACATTGATAATTATGCTTTAATGCGTTTTCGAATTAGCAAGTTTTACCCAGAGATAATTAACTTATAGATGTCCATTACTTGATAAGCTTCGCCAAGCTTTTGAACTTAAATCCGACCACAAAAATGCTGATAACAGAGTGTCACGTGTTAAAAAAAGTTAATCTAACATTCGATTCGAAAGATAATTCGTTCGGCAATTAATTCGAACGACCGTCTCTTTTGGACCGCAGTGAAAAATTAAAATTCGCTCAGTGTCCAGACGTGTAAAAACAGCAGAAATGCATTAAAATCCTTCTTGGTGGTGCATGGAAATGGTCAATTTAGTGCGAATGATAATGCTTTTAATGAACAAAACGCAGGCATTGAATTACGTTTTATGTTTTCAATTTGGATCTAGTGACTGTTGGATTGTGAGTGACAAATCATAAACTCACAAAAAAAGAAGGGAAAGTGGTCACCCTTTCTACGCGGGGCACATTCGTACAGTAAAAGTTTAAAATTAATGGCACACAAACACGCATTTTGTGTTTTTACAAAATAGTGATGATGAATTAAAGTTTACACTGTTTATTTAATTGCTTTAATTAGCTTTAATTGTAATATTTCTTAAACAAAATTAGAATTTATATCAGTTTTTTGAATTTATATTACTAACATAATGTACCGCAGTAAAACATAAATTTCGCTCATTGTCTGTGCAGGGCCTCGGGCACATTCGGACAGTAGGTACTACATGGGCACATAAGTAATTTTTATGTGTTAATACATCATTTGAATGTGTAATTAGTTCAAAAGTAACAACCAGATGTTTAATTGCCTATTTTAAGTTTAAATTGTCAAAGATTAATTTCAAAAATCGCACACAGAAAGTGAATGTGAAAATGTTTTTTGTTAGTTTTCTCAAGAACATTTTTTTTTTTTAAACTTTGCCCCACACTAGGAATTTCTGTCTGTATCAAGGATGCGTTTATAAACATATAAACTCACATACACAAACACCCAGAGCCGGAACAATTATCTGTAGGCCATACAAATATTTGTGCCGTGCGGGAATCGAACCCGCGACACGCAGCGCAGCAATCAATCGCTCAACCACTGCGCCAACCGTGCGCCCTAAATTTTAATATGAATCAAAAATTCAATATGAGTCAAGTAAAATATTATTAAATTATTTAACTTGCAATGTATGTATGTAAATGTGTTCCGGTCAAATGTTGAAACTGAAAAAAAAAATATAATTTTATACCTTTTGACATAATTCTTTCAGATTTTTTGTAACTAACTATAATATATTTTTTATACTTACGAGCATAAACTAGATAATTTTTATTATTTATTATAGAGTAAAAATTTAAAAAGTGTACGAAGAGTGACCACATCATCACATCATCAGCCTATTAATGTTCCCACTGCTGTGACATATGCCTCCTCTATGTGAGAGGGAATGGGCCGTAATCCACCACGCGGGCCCAGTGCGGGTTGGTGGACGTCACATGTCTTCGAAGAATTTTTGGTTCTAGGACATGCCGGTTTCCTCACGATGTTTTCCTTCACCGTTTTGAGAGCAGTGGTGAAGAAATAATTTACACAAAGTAAAGCGCCTGCCTGGGCTCGAACCTACGACCTACAACTTGTAAGTCACGGCCGGTACCACTGGGACACCACTGCTTTGAACTTTTCCCATAACTTTGACTTCTACGGTTTTTTTCATGACTATGAAAAACTTTTTAGAGACTTTATTTTATTATAAGCCTTCAAATAAACAGACTTGTCTAGACTTCTAAATAAATATCGTGTCTATGATTTTAAAATTCGGCGAATAAATACAAAAGAAGTAAATCCGAACGCCCTGAGATAAACTTTATTATCTGACCAGTTGAATTTTATTTTTCATATTTTTATCATCTGAGCCAATAAAGTGTACATTAGTAAACTTAAATAAAAGAATCACGATGTCTTTTATAATAAAAATGAATATTTTTATTATTCTAGTTATCACGTAGTGAGCAAAACTAAATAAATTGAAGCTTTTTCAGTCCTATCTTTTGTGAGATGTCTAGGAGACACTGAAATATTCAGTAACTCTTTGTAGCAAAGCATGATCCTTATAATTGTTCGTCTGTGAGCATAGAAATCTTAAGCTTTTCACGAATACAGTAGGACAGTTCTTATAGATTCTAGTAAATATACTCATATATTATTTTTATTGTATCTAATACACGTGATCAGTAGTCAGAAGCTTGAGATCTGACACCAGGCTTGCCAAGTGGTACTGTGTTACCCAGTTACTGGGTTGTGGAGGTCAGATAGGCAGTCGCTCCATGTAAAACACTGGTACTCAGCTGAATCCGGTTAGACTGGAAGCCGACCCCAATATAGTTG
The DNA here is from genome assembly GCA_949775005.1 of Orthosia gothica. Classification (NCBI taxonomy): domain Eukaryota; kingdom Metazoa; phylum Arthropoda; class Insecta; order Lepidoptera; family Noctuidae; genus Orthosia; species Orthosia gothica. Next base: position 26,577 of record CATKRY010000020.1, read on the forward strand.
GGGAAAAGGCTAGGCAGATTCATTGACACGTGATGAGTACTGTTGAGCAGTTTTATTTATGTAGATCTTTTGATTTTCGTATTTAAGTGTGTAGCGAGTAGGTAATATCCAGTTTATCTAAAATAAAAGTCAGCTACGTAGGTAAAGAAATTGCGTTCTCTTTTTTTTAAGATTTTCAAAGGACAACAAAGTAAAAAAATATTATGTCAGTGTCTTGCAAGCAGGGTTGGACAGTACTTGAAATACTTTTTTACATTATTAATACTTGTAATTGAAATACAAATATGTACGTATTTTTCATTTGTAATTCAATTTCTTCTTATATATTTAATTTGACATAGGTATTTGAAATACCTAACGCTGAGGTATTTTGTAGTAAGTATTTCAAATACTTATGGCTTCAAAATACATTTGAACATATATAAATTAAGCAATCTTATTAATGGATATTTTCTGCAGAAAACAGCGCTTGTTAGCTTTTGTAAGCAAAATAGCGAACGCTAAATATGTCAATCATTATAGTTGGCAACACTGCCCCTGTACTGTACGTCAAATTGTCAAGTATCTTGTCATAATAACGCCTGACTGTATTTTATATTTCAAATACAAGACAAATTTATTTTATATTTGGTTATCGATGTGATACAAATCGAACCGCGTTAAGTCATCGGTAAGATCGCTAACTCTATAATAGCAAGCTTACAAAATGTATCTATATACTTTTTGTTTCTCTGAACTTTCGGGCGATCAGCGCCATTGAAACGCTTCATGAGGACCTATAATGAGAGCCACTCTCGCACCAATGGCATTGACATCTTCTCCAACAACTTAGCCCAATTTCGCAAACATCTTTTACAACACCTTCAGGAAATTAATTAATTGTTTTATTCCATCATTGACTGCTCGTATTTTTTTTTCTTTTTTTTTTATAACCTATAGGCTCGCGCTTGACCAGAATCTCACCTGATGGTAAGCGATGATGTGGTCGACGGTGAAACACGCTTGCCTAGAAATAACCTATTCACTCTTGACTTAAAGACCCCTAGATTGTAGCTATCGGGAAACACAGACTCCTGCAGGGAATTCCACACCTTAGCTGTAATTAAATCCAATCGTAATTCTACGATTGTTGTATTCTGTTATTATTTATTCATTACTTTTTTGTTGTTCATGTTAATTTAATTCTGTTTTATTTTGTAAATTTTGATTTAATGTTCAATGATTATTATTGATTTTGCTTATTTGACATTTTAGCATTTAACATTCTTTTTTGTATTTAGCGACATGTCATGTAATTTATGTAATTAAATATGTAAGTGCTGTGCACACCTTTAAGTGAATACTTCACTGTAGTTAATATAAAGATTGTGATCAATGTTTTTGTGAAACATTCGTTGGCGTGCCATAATAAATAAATGAACTTCACCTCCAACCACAATACACAACATTATTACGTGTACACCACTGTTATCTGTATACCAAACAGATGTCTCAGCGTCTCCCGACGTTATCTCTCTCCCAAGATATACGCGAGCCTATCCCCCGAGAAAAATCGGGGGCCCTGTCAGTGTGGCGTGGGGGGACCATTTCTCACTGCGGCAACGCGACGCCACGGCCTCGCGGGGCGTATTACACATGTGTGTAGACACGGCTTAACTTGCCCAATGTACATTATAGTCGTTAACTATAATTCGGTTCATCTATTTTGAGAACTAAAGGCGGATTGAAGTGGTCGAAAGGGGCACAGCTAGGTATTGGGTGATTATAATTGGATGTGCTTGTTGTATGTGGGTAAGTAATATTCAGTTTTGCCTCTTGGTGAGTTTGATTTAGAGTAGAACGCTTGGTTTTGTTTTGAATTGGTTAAATTCAAAACAAAACCAAGCGTTCTACTCTTGGTAGTATGGTCTTTATTAAGTTAGAGTTATTGTTGGCAACACATTTTTTTTTTCTATACTTCAATAAAGATAAGTTTAAAATAATAACTGAAAAGAAATCTAAAATTACCTATGCAAGTGTTGCCTTGACTAAGATATATCTAAAAATAGATTAGCAATAAATTTTTATATAAATACTAGTTGTGCCCGCGGTTTCGCTCCCGTCAACTCAACCTACCTACCATACCTACCCTACCCTACCTACCTACTATACCTAACCTACCTATATAAATAAATAAAATCCTAAATGTCGGCCTGTTTCGTTTGATCCACGATGTTTGGACCACTCTGTAGTGTAGTCATGTGTAGTGTGATTCTATCACCGATTACGAATGTCCATAACCCAAAATATACGAGAATGACCTAATGACATTTCGATGGCTCATGTCAAATCCGAACATTTAGGACTTCATATCCGCCTATAAACTATCACTTTTTCATAGCTCTTTTATATATTTCCTACAACGATTGCTTGGCGACTTTGACGAAATTTTTCTATTAAACACGCTAAAAAAAAACTATAAACACGCTAGTGAACATAAAAAAAGCTGAAGCTCTAAAAAAATCTCAACAAAACAATTTTTCTTTGCAACACAAACGTACAAATGATGCCTCTCCACCATATGTAACAAGTGAAGTTGCATCCCACAGCCTAGCTAGCATCCACGATACAAATGCCCGCCAGTGTGTACCAGCCGCAGCGAGTATTTTTTCTTTAGCAGCGAGCTCTTAGCTCAGAATCACGTAAAGTATGAATTCACTGAAGCACGCGCAGACTCCTGGACTATTCACTATTTTTACGACTTCGCTTTACGTGCTCGTCTGAGGAGCAAGTTATTCTTTCAGACTCAACAAAATACGATCCTCATTATTGTGTGGTACATGTTTAAGTTTAGAAGTTTTATTTATTTGATAAGCCATTTTATGGCAGCAATTTTTTTATAATCTATATAGGTAGGCTTAGTTGAAAATTATTATCGTTTTAGGTACGCCGTGCCGTGGCTTTTGGTGGGAGCACACTGCTGTTAAAAATGTTTACATACATTTGATCGGTGCTCCTACACTGCTGAAAAATGATTTTCATGTTTTTTTTTAATTTATGATGGGTTTGCTCTTGACTCTAGTCTAGGTCAGAGGTGACAGACACAGAGTCTACGATGGAGTGAGCTTACCCAGAAGAAGCCTGTTCACATTAACTTTGAAGAGATTCGGGTTGAATGCGTTAAGTAATGTAAAGTAATGTTAGTAAACATTGTGTAATATAATGTAGTAATGTTAGTAAGTATCAGTGTAGAAGCACTCGAAACATTTAACAATTCCTAACAGAAAATAACGATTCCTAACATTGGTTAGTAAATGTTGTTAAAATTTGTAGCAGCGGTGTGGGAGTACCATCAGATTTGGTGTCTTAAGTACCGTTAATTTGCTAAACGTATCGTAGATTTTTAATCCAGGCTGTAACACACTTAAATACAGTCGGTAATTCAAAGCAGTTACGAAAACCAAAACGAATCTATGGACAAATGAATAACGACCTCCCCTCAAATCAATAACATTATTAACTAATTAAATTACGAACAAATGATCTACAACTTTGTTTGAAGTCTATGCGACATCCACATTCAAAGTCGTCCGGTACCCCACGAAATTTAAAACGGGTAAGTACAAGATTTAATCAAAAATTTTAAAATTAAGCCCCAGCAAACCGAACCGACATAGACGCAGAAATAATTAAAAGTTGAAGCATTTCGCTGACGTTTATTTAATTCCCCTCAATAGTCGAACAAATAATAAAGTACAGGGTCAGCGCATATGTAGAGCAAAGGGAGTGAACCATTCAATAAATTGTTCTACAACTTCCCACAAAGCAGCCAAATCAAAACATTTCGTTGCTTGCTTACATAACGAGTAAATACATCAGAAACAAAAGTCATTCGTGAGATTCCATTTCAGAAATTCTAATTAAATTACGAGCTCACAGGGCTGATACCGACAACTACAGCCTCCCTTTATCTAAAGTTGCAGAGTTATTTCGACAAATCTGAAGTATTTGTTGGAAAGTCAACCGGTTCGTATTAATGCCGGGACATGCGCTGAATTTGTGGGATTATACTGAACATATTTTGGTCTAAACCTACGACGAAGGTTTGCTTGTTATTTAGTAATTTACATACCTGGTCCATACTAAAAACGGATCCGAAATACAGACAGAAAATGTAAATAAGTATTTATCGATGAGCGCGCTGTATGATCCGCCCACCGCACACTCAACCCTACAATAATTGCGGGTCACATAGATTCCTTATAGACATCGGCGAACGCCAACATATATTGGCACATCACAACAGCCGTTAGCACGCCCCATTGTAGTTGATTCCGCACAATCGTGGCGGGCCCTTAGTCACTCGTTCAGTCTGGATGTGGTACTCGGTAGGCTCTCGAACCGGGTCAGATGCGGCAGCGATAGGGCACGACCCGACCGCGCCTGCACTGTGACACTCCGTTAAGGAAGATGGATGTTTCTGACGAATATCACTGCACTTAGTATGACTTTGTATTGCTGTTTCATAATTAGATATGTAGGTGAAACTGTTTTTTTTATGTATTACAGTCGAGTTTTGCAAGTGGCAAGGAAAATTATACGAAAATCAGAGGGCAACTCGAGATGACTTAAAAACAAACCTTTCCAAAATTCTAATTAGTTGCGAGCTCCGTTGATTAGTTGAAGACAAGAGCAATGTTCGCAATAGACAACTCATTTTACGTAAACATCCTGATCCCTGATCAAATTGCGTCCCAAACTGAGGAACAAACTCCTTAGCGATTTCAACTGTCTCGTCTTCACCTGGCTTGTTCTTTAATTATCGCAGGACCGTATTAAAAATTCAAAACGAGAAGTCCCTCCCATTGCCTGTACTGTAAATAAATTTAGTCTGTTTGAAGCATGAGTCGCAGTCGAGAAACTTTCACTAATTGGCTAATTAACAAATTGGCAGAGTAAGTAAAACTCGGCATCTTCACTGAATTTGCTTTACACGGCACATGATAATAAATTTATCGTTCTCACTGATGTTTTTCCAAATATTTGCGTACGCCTTTAAAGTTATCCTTGCGACAAAGCGTCGCCGTTTTAGGGTTGAATCCGAAGGACCGAAATCTGTTAACAATTATACATTTATCACAAGATTTCGCAAATGTCGCCCCAAATTGTGTCGTATAATCACATAATCGTTTTAAATTCTATGAAATAATATTTGAGATTGCAATCCGTTGATAAAATAGCTGAAATATTTTGTCGTATTTGTTACTTGTCCAAATATGAATCGTGAATTTGTATTACCGATTTATTTAATCTTGTAACTTTGAGTTTACAATGGATATAAAATCATTATTATAACACTGAAGAAATGTGGTTTATTTTTCCTGAACAAAAAGTAGTTGGCTCTACGGCTTGTTTGATTGAATCTGGTGAAGTTTAATCCCAAAAAAATCGTTCAGAAACGTTGAAAATTAGGTTGAGTTGAGATCTTCGGCCTAGTGACCAATTTGAATTCAAGAATGTTTGTAGTAAACGAGAGATTCAGTGCACATTTTACTGGCTCGCTTTGTTCCAACATGCCGCGTTGTAAGGATTGGTTCACTTAATTTTTTATCTCGGAGCACAATAGCGAGTTTTTTATAGACTTTGTACTGTAATCAAATGATTTTGTTTCTCTTTTCTAATGTTTGTGTAAGTAATGAAATAAGTCAAGATGATATTTACGGTTCAACACACAAACAAAAAGTCTGACTCCTATATTATTTATGAACAGTAATAGATCTCTTACGTGATTCTTAAATCAAAACCCAATACGATAAGAAAAAGATGGCCTTTCACGTAGAACTTGGGAAATTGATGTCTTACCAACTTTCAGACGAAAATAGCTTTTGCTGCGAACAATTCACGTAATACATTGATAATTATGCTTTAATGCGTTTTCGAATTAGCAAGTTTTACCCAGAGATAATTAACTTATGGATGTCCATTACTTGATAAGCTTCAGCAAGTTTCTGAACTTAAATCCGACCACGAAAATGCTGATAACAGAGTGTCACGTGTTAAAAAAAGTTAATCTAACATTCGATTCGAAAGATAATTCGTTCGACAAGTAATTCGAACGACCGTCTCTTTTGGACCGCAGTGAAAAATTAAAATTCGCTCAGTGTCCAGACTTGTAAAAACAGCAGAAATGCATTTAATTCCCCCTCGGTGGCGCATGAGAATGGTCAATTGAGTGCGAGTCCTGCGAATGATAATGCTTTTAATGAACAAAACGCAGGCATTGACATACGTTTTATGTTTTCAATTTGGATCTATTGACTGTTATAATTATTGTGAGTCGAAAATAGAGTTTTCATATTTTTGAGAAAAAATGATGATGAACTAAAGTTAAAACTGTTTGTTTTGAGCTTTAATTGTATTATTTTTCATACTAAATTAGAATTTATATAAATTTGTAGACTTTGGCTATTATAACTAAGCATTATTAAAAAAAATTGGGTCAGGTACTGTGAAAATTGATTTTGATAGTTGTTTTTTTTATGTTTTTGATAGGTTATTATGTTTATATTCTGATTCATTCCAGGTAAAGAATAGTCACTTTAGTACGATGCAGTGTAGATTTGATACAGTTTTATCACCGTAAGTGACCGTTTTCTCGGTGATTACTGCAAAACCACAAAGATTGTTGTTTTGCTTCATAATGTTGTAATTCAACACGATCTTCTTGTAAACAACATGATCAGACATGTGAGGGTGAATACCGCTTCGAGGGTTGAAGCTACGCCCATCAGACTACCACCATAGAGTGGCCTGTCGAGATGGCTATCAGATGGTGCTTAGTGGGTGTGGATCCCTCCACCAGCCGAAGTACAATCTAACTTTTATGTTAGAAATTGATGCTCTCAGGCAATTACACGCCTGAAGGATATAGATACAGCTATAAAATACTACATTTCTATAGCCTAGTAGAAGGGCTTCAAGACCCTCAATAGTACTCTAGTAGTAAGATGTATAGTTTTAGGATAAAATAGCTTCTAAGTTCAGAAATCAACATATTTGGCCTTTTTCCAGCATTCTTCCTAAAATAACTCCTCGGAGGATATAGTTACGAACCTAATTGAGGGTTCATTGGATGGACCATTTTAGGACGCATCCAGCCATGTAGGTCATACCATGATTCCTGTAGGTTCTGTAGATTTATAACATAAGTTCATAATGAAAAAATCTGTAAATAAAAATCTTGTGCGCATGCGAAATAGGGGTCCTCGTTACGGTAAAGTTTGGTTGTAAGAAGGCGTGAAGGCGCGCTGAGAGATTTGAAGCCATTATTTTGTATTAGAAAAATCCACGCAGATTTGTGTAACGCAGACCAAGAGAAAACATCGCAAATTGTCATGAAGAATTAAGTTTTTTATTTCCTCACAAGGTTTTCCTTCACCGTTGTCAAGATAAACTTTGAAAGTACATATGAATTTGAAGAAGTCACATTGGTACTTGCCCGGATTTGAACCCACGACCTCA
>CATKRY010000021.1:0-22099 GCA_949775005.1 Orthosia gothica
TTTTAAGAGGTGATTTCAAAAATATATAACACTTATATATTTAAATTTCTTCCGAAATTTCGAAAAAAAAATAACTAAAATACCTATTATAAATAAAATAAAAAAATCAAAAAACCCGACTGCGTTTACGTCTTATTAGTTCGCTTTTTAAGCAGTCGGGTTTTTTGAGTTTTTGATTTAACATTTTTTTATACAATATTTCGTGCCGTAGATTTTTTATTAACTTCCCATTGACCTATGAACTTCAAATTTGTTGATAATGTTTATTATTACGTATATTTTAGTAACAAATACTGTTGGGAATTCTACCCAACACTTCGGGCGGCCGGAGCGCACCGTCTACGCTGCACACACATCTGCGTGACACACGGCATCGGTGTGTGAGTGCGCGGCGGCGGCGGCGACGCGGCGCGGCTCGGCGAGACACTCGCTACCACGGACTCCACCGCGACAGTCGACACCTCTTCCTAATTTCAATTGTTTGTCCGGAACAGTTTAATGTAATTAAATATAACGGCTTTAAAAACCAACCGCCTTTTTATACAGTCCACTCATAATTTCACCCACGAGCTAACATTGGTCCTTCAAGGATCTCGCCGTTTATTTTAAATTCAACGGTCGCCGGGAGAAACACCTTCTACCTCGAAGCAGCGGTCTACAGTTGCGGTCTACAGCAGCGGCAGTTCCAGCAGGAGTCATCATCTTGCTCAGGAGACTTCGCCAAGCACCCGCACACGCCCAGAGGAGAAGAAACCGTCAAGAGGTCGACCAACGACGGACTTCGGATCCGTTCGAGTCACGGACAAAGAACTTGCCGATCATCGTCAATCCAGTGGATGGTTTAGACATTCAGTGAGTTCGTTCCAATTTTTCCCTTATTTATTCCTTTCTTCATCTTAGTTCCTATGTTTAAATAGCTATATTTAAGTGAGTGCTATCATATAAACTTAAGTCTTACAGTGACAATCATTTTATTTCATAGCCTTATATTTCTCCAAACTCATATGTCATGCTTAACCAGGAGCTCTTCCTCCTGTTCCTAGATATATACATGTTCAATAATGACACTACACAGATCTCGTTTGTTTAAAGCTGTGAATAGAAAACAACAGTAATTTGTTTGCATATTTCATAAGACCTTCATTTACCACAAACAAAACAAGTGGTGTTGTTCAACATCCAAATATTTACGTAAGCAAATCGAACCCTTCCATAGCCCTAAAACGCCAAGAAGAATATAAACCTCCCATAGAATTGCTGCTACCCTTTCTGTTATCCCTTACAAAATCCATGGGACAGGCGGCCGTAAACACGGCAACATACGAGACATTTTATCTCTACAAAAATACAGGTAAAAATTAACCAACACACGTGAAATTCGGTGGCGTGGAAGTATGAATGAGACAAGCTTTATAATGTCAATCAATCTACCTTTACCTTTGCCTTTACCCAACCACAACCTAGTAACTGGGTAACACGATAGGTATCCCTTGGCAAGACCGATGTCAGATTTTATGACTTTTGCGAGTGTCAAAGATCTTCAAACTACATCCAGGAGCAACGGCTTAACCGAAGCACGAAGGAGTCTCGATATGTCGGAGGTAGTGGACAGTCATCCATCCACGAACCGACCGCGAAAAGCTTGCTTAACCTTGAAAGTCGACCCATGTGGCTGAAACCACACCATTGTTCACCATCAGCACATAGGATTGGCTCTGTGACCTCTACAGGCCTAATCCCATTCATACTTTCACCTCATCAGTGACCAACTATAAAAGCAACCGTTCCCTAGGGTAACCGGACTTTTTGGAGATACCTCCCCGAGGTGCACTCTCTGACAAATAGATTCCTTTATTTTGCCAAATTTGCATAGGTTTCATAATAAATGCGAGGACGCGTGATAAATATTCAGAGGCGGTACACAGTATTGTAAAATACAGCTGAAATGAATCGTGTCGGGTTTGCACACTTAGCTTGGCTCCGGATTTACATGTTAATTGGTATAGTTTTTCGGTGTTCTGAAAATTTTGGTTTGTGTTTGAGAGACTTATAATTTGCATTTTGCTTTGTTTGAAGTGATTTTTGTTATATACTTTTGAGCTTGTATTTTAAAACCGAGCGAGCAGTGGTGGCTTACGTGTCGCAGGTCGTGGGTTTGAAGAACCCAGGCAGGCACTTTATTTTTTGTAAATAATTTCATCACCATGAAGACTCTCTCTAAACGGTGCAGGAAAACATCGTGAGGAAACTGGCATGTCCTAGAACCAATAAACCGACTTCCAAAAAAATACACTACAAAGAGAAAAATAACTTTCTTTTCCAAAGTTGGTGTCTTTGGTAAGTATTGTTTTCCGTTTTTAGCGACCGACTTCGGAAAAGAAAGTTATTCGCTTTGTAGTTTTTTGTTTTGGAAGTCGGTATGTTTTTTTTGTTAAAAGTTTTATTTATCTCTTATTAGTTTTTTTAATTATCATGAAAATCATTATAGCCAAAGTACATCGCACAAAGATTGCAATAAGCCCAAATACGATTAGAATATATAGTTTATATGTATGTATATAGTGCCTACCTTCCAGCTTCATCATCATATCAGTTCGATGGTACCCTAAACTTTCTTTTCCAAAGTTGGTGTCTTTGGTAAGTATTGTTTTCCGTTTTTAGCGACCGACTTCGGAAAAGAAAGTTATTCGCTTTGTAGTTTTTTGTTTTGGAAGTCGGTATGTTTTTTTTGTTAAAAGTTTTATTTATCTCTTATTAGTTTTTTTAATTACCATGAAAATCATTTATAGCCAAAGTACATCGCACAAAGATTCCAATAAGCCCAAATTCGATTAGGATATATAGTTTTAATTTGGAGTGCCAGTGCCTACCTTCCAGCTTCATCATCATATCAGTTCGATGATACCATTTTCATTAGTACCAATTATTTATAATTAATTGCTTCATCATAGTCGATTAACTATTTGAGATATCTTATACCCGAGACATACTTATCACTAAGGAGTTCCAGTGACCCTCTTTGGTTTTCTTCATCAGTGCCACTTCACCAAATGATACTTTCTGAGTGTAATTGCTTGGATTGTTGACGCAAATACAAAAATCACTATACGTATACCTATAATATTTGAGGAGTTTCCTCGATTTCACCAGGATCCGATCATCAGATCCTGAACTAGTGACTATGGGACCACCTACGAAGTATATACCCTTACAAACAAAAGAAGAATTTAACAAATTGGTTCAGGCGTCTTTGGGTAATCGTGGAACAAACATAAAACGATATTTCGACAAATTGAGAACCTCCTCCGTTATTTGTAGTCGTTTAAAAAGTTATAAATAAGCGCATTCAATTTTATTTTATTTACAAGTATTTACGTCATCATAGTCTGTCAACTATTGGATATATCTTATACCCGTGACTTAGCATTAATGAGTCCCAGTTGCCATCTGTGGTCTTCTTCACCAGTTCCACTTCACCAAACGATACTTTCTGTGTGCAATTGATTGAATTGTTGATAAAAATACCAAAATCGCTATATGTATTTATATAATTTTTGAGAAGTTTCTTCGATTTCTCCGGGATTCAATCATCAGATCCTGACCTAATGACTATGGGACAACCTAGCAAGTTTACCCTTTCAACAAAAGAAAAACATTTAAACAAATTGGTCCAGGCATCTTTGACTAATCGTGGCATAAACAAGACAAAAATATAGATGCCCATGTATTGAGAACCTCCACCATTTTTGCAGTCGGTTAAAAAAAACCGTAGACATGTGACACACCAACCCACACTGGGTCTTCGTGGTGGATTAAGGCCAATTCCCTCTTTCACAGAGAGGATGCCTGTGTCCCAGCAGTGGAAACATTAAAAAGCTGATGATGATTTTAAAAACCATTGTCAAATATATATAGAAACCAGAAATTTTGAAAGATTTGGTTATTTTTTATAAGTCCTTAGTCTATCTAAGAGACAGTTCTCATACAGAATCTTAACGAGTATTGATTGGCTGCTCATTTTATGACAGCCCAGCTGATAAATTCCATTTAACAACCGTAAAAATTACTCATGTAATTACGTCAAACCAAAATAAAAATTTCAATGTGAAGTTTGACCAGAATAAATCTGACAAGATATATTCGATAAAAATGGAGTCAAACCTAATAATTGGGCTATTGAGGTCAACTTTCAGCTTAACCGGTCCAGCTGAGTCATCACGACGAGTTTCAGCATTTTACATGCATGGAGTTACGAGGTTGTTCATTAAATGGGTAACAAGGTCTTTGGCAACGCTGGTTGTCAAACTTTTTGGCTTCTGACTACGGCTATCAAAGATCTCCAATGACACCCGCGACCAAAGTGCTTTCTTGGGTGCAGTCTTGGTTTGTAGGTGTTGGGTGGTGCGTAGTTTGACCAGGATCTAAGGCAACATACTATTTTAGTTATTCAAGGGTATCTTTCGTTGACTGATCGACACTTGATACGGCCAGAAGGCTGGCTCGTTCTTTGTCCCAAAGAATCAGGATTACCATCCAACATTGCAATGCTGCCATGAGTACTTCGATGCCTCGGTGTATTTTGTTTTGTAAATAATTATAATTTACATATGGCGTACGATTGGACAGACCTATGTATACATATGTACGCTATCCAATTTGAAAGAAAGTAGACTGTGCTGGTACGACCAAATCCTGAGACGTGGAGATGACACCCTACCAAAAAGCTCTAAATATTTCCGATCGACCGCGAGGAAGAGGACAACCACCCGCAATCTGTAGGTCAAATATGCAGAAAGACTTCTTGAAAGAACCTGAGTACTCAGACTACCCAGAACTAAAACAGATCTCTCTGGTGCAGACATACAAGGAGCCCCGCCCCAAGCTGAAATTATTCAGATGTACGTACATAGTTTTAAGTATAGTTATTTAATATTGTAGCTATTTAAGTACAAAATAGACTGTTATTTGATTTACCAATCCTACTATTAATCTTGCTCATCATCATTTCAGCCGAAAAACATCCACTGATGGACATAGGCCATCAGTGGAACAACTGTGACGTCACGCGGCTGTGGAACCGGTTTGTTTCATCTCTGTCTATTCTCAATACAATTAGAATACCTCGTCACGTGTTAGGCACTAACTATACTTGTATAGAGATGCATATATTTACCGATGCCTCACAGTCTGCGTACGGCGCGGGCGCTTGCATTTATTTGCGCTCAGTTAACTATAATAACTTAACGGTATCAGTGCAGTTATTGTGTTCTAAAGGAAAGGTGGCGCCTATAAAGCCAGTCAGTGTGCCTAGATTAGAGCTGTGTGGTGCTTTAGTTGGTGCAAGATTGTACGAAAGGGTTAAATCCTCATTACAGTGTGAGTTTAGAAATGTTATGTTTTGGACGGACTCAACTATCGTTTTAGGTTGGCTTCGTATGGCACCAAACCAGTTAAAGACGTTCGTTCAAAATAGAACATCAGAAATACATGAATTAACAAAGGAACTTCCGTGGCGTCATGTCAGTGGCAAAACAAATCCAGCTGACTTAGTATCACGCGGCGTCTGCCTGCAGGATCTGTCTTCTTCATCACTGTGGTGGAATGGACCTGAGTTTCTTCATGATATTAATTTTAATTGTGAACAAGTCGCTATTGGTACACTCACTGATCATACCGTTGAGCCGTTACCAGAAGTAAAATCAAGTGTTATTTCTCTGATAGCCGGCGACAATTCATCCCAATCATTTCTGTTTCCGTTCGCTCGTTTTTCTCAGTTTGTCCGCATGCGTCGTGCTATGGCATATGTGCTGCGCTTTATTCATAATACGCGTAATAAAAATAGTTTGCGAACGGGTACCATAAACGTTAGCGAATTAAATGAGCCTAACAACACATTAGTTAGGTTATGTCAATTAGAAGCATTTTCTGAGGAATATAAATTAATAGCAAAAGGAATTAATTTAAAAAATAGGCATAATTTATTTAAATTAAATTTATAACAATAATTATAAAGATAACTCAGGAATTTTGCGTGTAGGTGGCCGTATTCAGAATGCGCCAGATTTTGACTATAACAAGAAATATCCAATATTGTTATCGAGTAAACACTATTTTTCATTTCTGTTGTTTCGCCATGAGCACAAGCAGATGTTGCATGCAGCTCCGCAGGCTTTGCTATTTCACCTACGTGAATCGTGGTGGCCAGTCGGTGGCAGAGAGTTAGCCCGTAAGGTAGTCCATGAATGTACCACATGTAAGCGCATTCGAGGGAAAACATTGTCACCCATGATGGGCAATTTACCCAAAGAACGAATTACTCAAAGTCATCCGTTCCTACGGTGTGGGGTGGACTACGCTGGGCCAGTGTTCATATTGAACAGAAAAGGTAGGGGTGCCAAAACAACAAAGGCATACATCTGTTTATTTATTTGCTTTGTAACACGAGCGGTACACTTGGAGCTTGTCAGTGACCTTACCACTGATGCATATTTACTTGCAGTAAAACGTTTTATCTCTCGACGTGGTAAACCTAATGAAATCTTTTCTGATAATGGCAGAAACTTTGTGGGTCTAATGAACGAGTTTGCTCAGTTCTTGGCTAAATGTAGTCCAGATATAAAGGAATATGCTGCTAGTCAGCAAATCAAGTTCCACTTCATTCCACCTTACGCTCCGCATTTTGGTGGCCTGTGGGAAGCGGGGGTAAAATCTTGTAAGTACCACTTACGCCGAGTAGTGGGAAACGCGCATCTTACATTCGAGGAATTTAGTACGGTGTTAACACAAATCGAGGCTGTCCTGAATTCCCGTCCTATAACCCCTCTGTCCGCAGATCCGGATGACTTTCTTCCCCTTAGCCCAGGTCACTACCTGGTTGGTCGTCCGCTTACAGCGCCTGCCTGCACTGACGTGACGGAAACGCCAACGCATCGCCTCTCACGCTACCAGAGGCTAGAACAGATTCGGCAGCATTTCTGGTCTCGCTGGGCGAAGGAGCATGTGTCCGAGTTACAGGTCAGAACAAAATGGCACAACCATACCACTGGAATTGAACCTAACACGATGGTCATCATCAAAGATAACAACCTGCCACCACTTAAATGGCAATTGGGGCGCATACTCAAAACGATTCCTGGCAAAGATGGTGTTTCCAGAGTGGCAGATATACGCACTTCATCTGGCATAGTGAGACGAGCTTTCGCGAAAATCTGTCCCCTCGTCGAGCAAGACCGAATAACGTCAGGAAGCCACGCAGTTCAGGAAGACATAGAAAGCTAGTGCTTTCAAGGCCGGCGGCATGTTGAAGACTGATATTCGTTATCTGTGGTCTCCAACTATCATTTTATATTAGCTGTGTCATCTGTCATCATCGTAGGCCAATCACAATCGCGCGTGGTCACGTGAACAGCGACAAATATTGTTCCCATCTCCCTCTTCCTCGAATTTTGTAAAAATCGTTTTTTCTTATTGAATATATACTCATTATTGAATTCATTTGCAACGGACGTATTTTATTGAAGAGTTCCTCAACAACGGAAGAATAGTCGAAGGTCGGTAGACAGGTGATCGCACACGCCCCTACATGCTGGTGACGCGTGACGTCATAAGTGGAACAACTTGTGGGTAGTTGTACCAGTTACACTAATAAAAAAAACACTTGTGATAAAAATTTAATTTAATTTAATATAATATAATATATATTTAAAGTAATTCTATGTCATATTTTAAGAATTCATAATCGGTACCTGCTGGTGTTTTATAGAGAAGAAATTGTGAGAAGATATCTCACAATTTCTTCTCTATAAAACACTGTAAATTATCACTTCATCACCATGGATTCGTTGGCATGCAGTTTGGGTGAACTAAAGGAGTTATTCCACACACGCATGTCCAACTTCGAAGCTGAACTGCAGAAGGCCCCTCCGTCACCTGTCACAAGTTCCAGCCTAGCAGCAGAGTTCACCATGTTCCGGACTTTCATCTCGCAAGCTCTGAACAGCCTTCAGCGCCAGGTGGAGCTTCTGGCCCGAAATGTCGACCAAATAGAGATGCGAGGACGGAGGAAGATCCTGCTTTTGCATGGTGTGAATGAAGAGCCGAAGGAGGATACCGCCAAGGTGGTAGCTGAGGTGGTACGTAGCAAGCTGCAACTTGGTGAATTCACTGTTGCTGACATTAGCCGATGTCACAGAATGGGACGAGCAGTGGCGAATAAAACCCGGCCTATTCTGTTTAAGCTTGGCAGCCTCGCGGTCCGGGACAGAGTTTGGTTTTCTAAAGCCAAATTAAGGGCATCAGGCGTCACCTTATCCGAATTCTTAACAAAGGGGCGGCATGATATATTCTTGGCTGCAAGGGAAAGATTCGGTGTTTCCAAGAGCTGGACTAAGGCGGGCTCCGTATACGTCCTTGGTCCCAACGATACGCGGCATCGGGTCGAATCTCTGGCTGAACTGGAAAGGATTGCGCCGATTCCCAGTGAACCGGAGCAGAGTGATCCTAAAGCGGCAGTGCCAGAGTCTGTTCCGACCGCTGCTGCTACGAAGAGCGCAAGATTAAAGCGTGTTGCTGCTGTGAGGAAGTGATATCATCTTCGTGATATTTTACTGTAGGACCGGGTAATATTATTTTCTTGTTTTGTTTTCTACCTTCACATAATTCTCTGATTGAAACTTCCAGTGTTTACAATTGTATTTCCGTCGCAAATTGTCATTTGTCACTGTCACTTTAGTACTGTCAGCTTAATGTCAATTTTCGTTTTTATGGGTGCGTTCCGTTTTATGTAACGGCGCTCTTGTAAAAGTAATTTAGAGTAATGTTTTATTTATTATATGCTTCATTTTGTTAAACTCTTTTAATTTTGTTCTTTTTATGTTATTTTTGTTCTGCTAGCTAGTGTTGCCCGGTCACTCGTATAAATGTTTGTTTTTTTTTAATACTTGTAATAACGCACCTGGCAGGTGAACTTGTTATTGGTTTTTAGTTTTAAGATAGGTTTATATAATATATTTATATTATTAATAGGAAATATTTATGTCTATAGATGGCTGCAGTGATAACAGTTATTTTTCTTTGGCAAGCAGCGATGACAGTTTTGTAAGCATTCCTTCTCTGGCTGACAATCTTACAGCGCAGTTCTCTGATGTTCCGAAGAATTTTAACATTATTCATATTAATGCCCAGAGTATTCCGGCCCATTTCCACGATATGTTGGCAAGTTTTGACTGTAAAAACATTCATGCTATTCTTGTATCCGAGTCATGGCTTAAACCTTGCCTCCCTTCAACTAGTTACTCTCTTCCCGGTTTCGTACTCATAAGAAACGACAGGGCGTTTGGTGGTGGTGGTGGTGTTGCCATATACCTCCGTGCGCACATTCCCTTCTCTGTAGTCCATCTGTCAGCGCAGCCAGCGCCATCAAATGCTGGTGAACACCTCTTTCTTGAAGTCGAACTACATAACTCGAAATTACTTCTTGGCGTCTATTACTGTCCTTCCTTACGCATCAATTTCTTTTCATCTTTTGAAAAACTCTTAGAACTTCTGGTCCCTTCTTACAGTCATAGTATAATCATGGGTGATTTTAACGCTTGTCTCCTAAAAAAAGACCATCGCTCTTCTTCTCTCATAAATGTTGTAGCTTCTAGCAATCTTTCCATTCTGCCGCTAAGTGCTACTCACCATTTGCCTAACTGTACTCCTTCGCTTCTGGACTTGATTTTTGTCTCCTCTCCTGATCGCGTCGCTAAGCATGGCCAATGCTCAGCCGACGCTTTTTGCATCATGACCTGATTTTTCTGTCATATAAAATTCGTCCTCCTAAGGCTAAAGTCAAAATTCTCATGCAACGCAATTTTGGTGGTATGGACGCTGAAAGTCTTTGCAAAGATGCCAGCAGTATTGATTGGTCTCCTTTGTTCGCCTCTACGTCGGTGGATGAGCAGGTTAATGTCTTTACTACTAAACTTATCGAACTTTATGATGTTCATGCACCTGTACGAGCTGTTAAAGTGAGGCATTTTCCGGCGCCGTGGCTGACAGATGAGATCAAAAAGTTATTGCACAAGAAGCCTGCAGCAAAGTCTAAATATAATCGACGGCCTACTGATGCGAATAGGGACAAGTATGTCTCTATCCGCAAGCTCTGCAATAAGATGTGTAGGAATGCTAATCGCCAACACATTCATAACTCTGTCCAAAACGGAGACGCCTCCAAAGTTTGGAATTTTCTAAGATCATTGGGGGTCGTTAAAACGCGACAAGAGTCTATTCCTAAAGATTTAGATATCGATGCATTGAATATTTATTTCACAGCTTCGTCCAATTTCGATAGGACAGTAAAATTGAATACATTGGATTATCTTTCATCTCTTCCGACTCCCAGATATGCTCCATTTGTTTTTAGTCAATTCTCCGCATGTGATGTTAAGAAAAGCATACTATCGATTACTTCCAATGCAGTAGGAAGTGACTGTATCAGCCGTAAAATGTTACTCCCGGTGCTGGACGTTATCCTTCCTGTAATTTGCCATATCCTTAACTTTTCTGCGTCTAGCGCTCTCTTTCCATCCTCATGGAAAGAGGCGCAGATTATTCCTTTACCAAAAAAGTCCAATCCCTCATCCTTTTCTGAATTCCGTCCAATATCCATCTTACCATTCTTGTCCAAAGTCCTAGAGAGGTTAATTCATGATCAAATTAGCACTTTCATATCCAAAAATAATCTCCTCAATCCCTTCCAGTCCGGCTTCCGTCCTGGTCACAGCACCACTACAGCTCTTCTCAACATTACGGATGATATAAGGTCAGCCATGGAAAGCAGTAATCTGACGGTCTTGGCATTGCTGGATTTCAGTAATGCTTTTAATACTGTTGATTTCGACGTTTTGCTTGGCATTCTATGCTCTCTTAATATATATCCATCAGTAGTTGACTGGTTTCGTAGTTACCTGTTCGGGCGCCGGCAACGTATAAGCATCGGAGAGAATTTCTCTTCCTGGTGTAGTACTTCTGCCGGAGTACCGCAGGGTGGCGTTTTATCTCCTTTACTTTTCGCAGTTTTTATAAACTCTATCTCCAATGAACTAATTTCTTCCTACCATCTTTATGCAGATGATCTGCAATTATACTCGCGTGCTCCTCTCGGAAAGCTGTCTAAAGCTTTAGAAACCATCAATCTTGATCTGGCTCGCATTTGCGATTGGAGCAAGAGGTATGGGCTTAAGGTAAACCCCATAAAGACTCAGGTAATAGTAGTGGGCAGTCCTAGAATGGTTTCTAGGATCAACTGGACGATTCTTCCCCAAGTTATTTTTGACAATGCAGTAATTCCCTTCAGTGAGAAAGTTAAGAACTTGGGGATTTTCATCGACAGGAACTTCTCTTGGACTGCCCAACTGCAAGAAGTTAGCCGCAAGTTGTTTGCATCTGCTGCGACTTTGAGGAGACTACGTAATTTTCTGCCAACGGCCACCAAGATTGCGCTTGCACAATCTCTTCTTCTTCCCATCCTTGATTATGCTGATGCCAGCTATCTTGATCTTACCCAAGAACAACTCGATAAACTTGAGCGGCTTCAAAATTTTTGTATAAGGTTCATATTCGGTTTGCGCAAATATGACCATGTTTCCGAATTCCGTGTAAAGCTCAAGTGGTTGCCAATTCGCCTTCGCCGGAATACTCACATTCTTTCTCTTCTGTTTAATGTGCTCTTTACTCCTTCCACCCCTCTTTACCTTAAGGATCGTTTCCAGTTTATCTGCGATTCCCACACGAAATCTCTAAGGTCATCAGTTAACTTGCGACTTAAAATGCCAATGCATTCCACAACTTTCATGGATAGATCTTTTTCTGTCCAGGCTGCTCGTCTGTGGAATGCATTGCCTGACCCGATTAAACGTGCTCAGTCGTTGCCAGTGTTTAAAAGACTTGTCAAAGAACATTACTTATCGCTGTAATCGTGCTCTTAGTATTTTGGCTTACACTTTGTCTATGATTGTCATACGACTTTTATTTTTACGGCTTATATATCAAATATGTATTTATTTATGTATCTATCATATGGCATATATATATATATATTTGTATTTGTATCATTGATTATTATATTTATTTTTGTATCATTGTATTTTTTGTTGGTATTGTTGCACCACAGACAACCCCATGTCATGTCCACGCATTCACTGTCCATTCCAGGTTGCCTGGAAGAGATCGCAGAATGCGATAAGGCCGCCCATTGTATAATTTTTTTAGATTTAAGTTTCAATTGTTCCAGTATTTTCTGGTGTACAATAAAGTGTATATAAATAAATAAATAAATAAATAAATAGGCCTCCCCCAAGCGTAACCACACCACACTGATTGGTCCTGTGCGTTTCGCATCCACCGTTCTCCCGCGGTCTTGACCTGGTCATCGCTCCACCTAGAGGGAGGCCTTCCAATGCTGCGTCTTCCGGTACCCGGTGGCCACTCTAGGACTTTTCGGCCCAATGACCATCCGTTCTGCGTGCAATGTGAAACTTAAGTTTGGCAATTCTTCGGGCTATGTCGGTAATCTTGGTGTCTCAAGACGAAAGTCTATGACCAGTCTGTATTACGGGACAGAGAAGTGGTAGCTCTCAATGCCTCATCAGAAGGCTTAAAGTCACCCAAAGGGAAATGGTGAGAGTTATTCTCGGAGTTTCCTTGCGAGATCGAATCAGAAATGAAGAAATCTTATTAATAATAATTTAAATGCAAAAGTTTTTATGGATGGATGTTTGTGACATTCACGCCAGAACGGCTAAACGGGTCTGGGTGACATTTGCAACAGAGATAGATTATAGTCTGGAATAGCACATAGATGACATTTTTATTGCCCCACTAACGAAGTCACGGGCAATAGCTAGAAAAAAAACCGGCCAAGTGCGAGTCGGACTCGCGCACGACGGGTTCCATACCTTTTTCAAAAAAACGGCATAAAAACACGTTTATTATATGGGAGCCCCACTTTAATATTTATTTTATTCTACTATTAGTATTTGCTGAACATTAGCTGCAACAGAAATACATCATCTGTGAAAATGTCAACTGTCTAGCTATCACGGTTCATGAGATACAGCCTGGTGACAGACGGACAGACAGACAGATAGACGGACCGCGGAGTCTTAGTAATAGGGTCCTGTTGTACCCTTTGGGTACGGAATCCTAAAAAGTATACCAGTAGGAAAATCGAAGTAATTTATAACCTTTGTAATTATAACTACAACAAAATCCCAAACACTAAAACTCGAACAACAATTTCTCTTCGCTTCATAAAATTAAATAATTTAAGTAGAACTATTCTGATAACAGACCCTTGAAGCAAGTACGTGGGTGATTTATCGCCCTACTGGGAGCACTTCCCTTTCAAATGGACTCCGATATATTTCGCTTATGAGACTTTAGGATATCAAGTTGTACGGGCTGTGTGAGGGAATTATTCATTGAGGGTAATTGGTTAATTTTTATTTTGGTGTTCAAAATGTAACGAAGCTTTGGCAAAATACGTCAATTTTGAATTTCATTTCATGATGAACTGAAATATAATTGATTACAAAGTAGTTCCCAATTCGCTAGTATTTGGCATCGCAGTTTTAGAGAAAATAAAAATAAAACTTTTCTCTATGGATTGGTAACCCTGATTTGACACTTCTTTTTCGCGCGTTTACCGGCATCGCATGCAAAAATGGTTTCGGAAGAAAAATTACTTCGAAAAATACGGAAATACAATAAAAAGTTGGAGCGTCAGCGTCGAAGGAAAAGACGGAGTCATGATAGTGTACGCGGGCGCAGCCTCAGTTCAAATCGGCGGCAAAGTGTCGAACGTGACCGGAGCCCTTTGCGCGCCATTACACCGGATAACGAAGGTAAGCTTTGATTTAGGTACAACTAAGTCTAAACACCTGGCTGGCTACAATGGTCGAGTATAATATACCGTGTTAGTACGAGATACTTAAACACGAAGATCAACTTTGATACGAGATATCAACTTTGATGTAAAACAGATTTCTGTTACCGGCACGTGATGCCGATTTGGTCAAAACCAGCATGTGCTTTCAGTACGAGATACTGTTTAGTGCTATTAAAGTGCTGTTGAGAAACCTTACCTAATGGTATTTTTTTTCTCACATTTCAGAAGAAATCATCGAAAAGTTTTTTTTTTTTTTTTTTTTCTATATTAATAAAAACTAATGTTCTTAATAACAAATTACAATCTAGCCTTAATAGACTAATAAGCAATTTAACTCTAACTTATTATTATAATGTAAAATGTTATGACTAAGAATAGTGTCAATTTGCACTTTTATACAGTTCGGTAGCACTTTCTTAGAGTCTGATACGTTAAAAACACTTAGTTCACGTGTTACATGTATAGCACAGTATTCTTTGCTATTATTTTTTCACTTATTATACACTACACTAACTCAAATGGTTTAGTTCTCTTTAGCCTACGCACTATGTCCGTGTTATCTAGCAGCTGGATTGCTTCCACATTCACATGTCGATGAAGTCTGTGTTCGTGGGTTTCAGCAAAGTTTTGAATAACGGTGGTGACGAGTTTCATTTTAAGGTCGCGGTGAAGGTCGTCATTTCTGATGTACCATGGTGCATTAACAGCATCTCTGAGTACTTTATTTTGAAATTGTTGTATAATTTTTACATTACTTTGTTTAGTACAGCCCCATAGTTGGATACCATACGTCCAAATTGGCATAAGAATATGCTTGTATATTATAATTTTATTGTGTATTGATAGACAGGATTTCCTTCCGAGTAACCAATACATATTTTTGTACCGTATATCGAGTTCCTGTCTTTTCTTTTTGACGTGAGATTTCCAACGCAACTTGGCGTCAAGAGTTATGCCAAGGTATTTGGCTGTATTCGCATAAGGCACTTGCATGCCATTTATATAGACTGGGTGATAATCGCAGTGTTTATTAGTGAAGTCAATGTGAATCGATTTTGACTCATTCAGTTTGATCTTCCACTTTTGTGTCCAGTCGTAAACTAAGTTCACAGCTAGTTGAACCTTTTCTACTGCTTCTTTGTGGTTTGAACCAATAGCCATAATAGCAGTGTCATCAGCAAAGGTCGCTATGGTGTTGTTTTCCAGCTCTGGGATATCACATGTGTATACCAAGTACAGGATTGGGCCTAAAACACTTCCTTGTGGTACTCCGGCCTGAATACTTTTTAGCTCAGAATATGCGTCCTCTTGTCTTATCCTAAACATTCTGTTGCTTATATATGACTCTAGAATATCTGAAAATTCGGGGAGCATGCGTCTGAGTTTGTATATCAGACCCTCATGCCAAACTTTGTCGAAAGCTTGTGCGACATCTAGAAATACGGTGGCGCAGACTTCCTTGTTTTCGAGCGTTTTTTCGATGATGTTTGTTATTCTGTGTACCTGGTCTATGGTAGAATGTTTTTCCCTGAAGCCAAATTGATGGTCCGGAATAAGGCCTTTTTCTTCTATAATTGGTTTTAGCCGTTTTAATAAGAGCTTTTCAAACAGTTTCGATAATACTGGCAGCAGGGAAATGGGTCTATAAGATGATGCTTCATGGGGTGGTTTCCCAGGCTTCGCAATCATAATGACTTCAGCAACTTTCCATGGCTCAGGTACATGTTTTAGCATAAATGCTGCGTTAATAAGTCTGGTCAGCTTAACTATGGCTTTGCGCGGGAGGTGTTTTAGAATTTCTCCTGTTATGAGGTCATAACCCGGAGATTTCTTCGAGCTTATATTGTTTTTAATTTCTCTCACAACTTCTTTAGGAGTTACAAGCCGAATTCTTTGGTTTTGTGATACATATTCACTCTCCGATATTTCTATGGAACTTTCATTGGGTTGAAAAGTATCTGCTAAGTATTGGGCAAACCTTACCGCTTTTTGTTCATTGCTAATGGCCCATTTTCCATCGCTGTTTCTGATGGGAGGTATTTGCATAATCGGCCTTTTTAGGTTTTTTGTAGCTTTCCAGAGAGAGTAATCCGTTGATTGGTCGTTGGTTAGCTGCACAAGATTGGAGTTCAGGGTTTCATCCTCAAATTGTATAATTTTCCTCTTTAATTGTTTAGTTAGGTTATTTAATAGTGTTTTATCTCGCGGGCATCTTGTTTGCTGCCAGCGCTTTCTTTGTTTTCTTTTCTCTGATAGCAAATTCACAATATCCTTGGGATAGATATGCCCCTTGTATTTCCGTTTTAATTGTGGTGTGTTATTCCAAGCACATTGTTGAATGTTAACAACATATTTGTTTACTTCTGAATCAAGCTGATCATGATTTTGTAATGGAGTTTTTAGGTCGATTATTTTATCTAGATCAAGCGCAAAGCTGTCCCAGTCTGTAGACTTGTTAACCAGGGTTAGATGGTATTCTCTTAATAGAATTTTTTGACTAAGTCTTAGTATAATCGGGGAGTGATCCGAATTCATAAGAAACTCTTCCTCCAAACTAACATAATTGGTGGATATGTTTTTACATATGAAAAAGTCTATGAGATCGGGTATTTTCTGAAGATCAGTTGGCCAGTATACTGGTTTGCCAGTGCTCATAACTTCACAATGTGTGTCTCTAACTGCGTTTAAGAGCTGTCTTCCCTTTGTTGTAGTCAGTCGTGATCCCCAATGCATATGCTTGGCATTAAAATCACCGCCTAGGATGAATCTTTGACCCAAAACTTCAAAGAATTGCATATATCGCTCTTTTCTTATCATATGCCTTGGAGGACAGTAAACAGCTGCTATGGAAACGTGACAAAATTTGGTTTTGACTGATACTGCCACAGCTTGAATGTCTGGTTCTTCAAATTTACTGTGCTCGTAATGGTTAAGGTTTTCTTTAATTATAACCGCGCTACCTCCTCTGGCAGAGTTGTCAGGGTGAAGCGAATTATATATCTTGTATCCTTTAAATTTAACGAAAGATTGTTTAGTGAAGTGCGTTTCAGAGATTAAACACACGTCAATATTTTCTGTGTCTAGGACTGCCTGTAACTCATTCTGATGTTTGAGGAGCCCATTAGAGTTCCACGCCATTATTTTTAGTGTATTAGTCATTTATGATTATTAAGAGCAGCTGTTTTAGTGCTGGATTCTAACTTCTCAAGTCTTTTGTCAAATGTAGTAATACACTTTAAAATCTGATTTATCTTATCTTCTAGATTTGAGGGTTGGGTGCCTTGCTTTGCAGCCTGAGCATAGGAAATACTTTTGGTGACTTGAACAGGTTTAACAGTTGACTGGACACCTTCTTTCCGTGTGTGTTGGTCAGGATTCCTTATTGTAGAAAACTGTTGGGCTGTTGGCACAACAAGTTTCTTTTTGATGTTTTTGTTTTTCATCATTTGCATCTCTTTGGCTACTTCACACCCTCTGTAGTTGGCTGGGTGGGGTAAGCCACAGTGGACGCATTTCGGTTTCTCTTGCGGAGATTTAATACATTCGGCTGTAAGGTGCTTGCCAGTGCATTTTACACACCTTGGCTCTTTTTTACAGTATTTATGAGTATGCCCATAAGCCTGACATCTCTTACACTGTGGAATGAGTTTCGGATTTTTGAGTGGGTGTATTTCAATTTTACACCCTAAAATATGCTTTGTTGCATAGATTTTATTTACATCTTCGTCATTATGAAATGAAAGAACAAACATATTGAGCGGTTCTTTACTCTTCCAGCTCAACTTGTGGTCAACTTTTTCTATTTTAAGACCTTGCGATATTAAATCATCTTTGATTCGATCTGGCTGGCAAGAAGAATGTAACTTTTTCACTACAACTCTTATTGGCCTAGCCTGTTTGTTTTCATATGTGTGCCAATGATAGTCTTTCTCTGTCAAAAACTTAACAATTGCTCTATAAGAGTCATCAGTTTTAGCGTTGATCTTCACACAGTCTCCATTCATCATTTTGGCGGTGAATGATTCAGTTGGTTGGGTTTCAGTCAGTGAGTCGTAAAACATTTGGTAGCTCTTGACCTGATCTATAATGATTGGCGGTGGTGCACGCACTTTTTTGACTAATGTCTGTTCTTTTTCCAATGTTTTTTGTTGTTGGGCGTTTGTTCCGGGTTGTTGTGGGGGAGAAAGAGAAATGTTTAGCTTCCTTTTTTTCCTACTTTTGGCCCTTATCCACTCAGTCTCTTTTGCGAGTTCTTCCTCGTCTGTGCAATACTCGACGTTTCCTTTTTCAGTCTGAGCAAATCGTACGTTGCTCTTATTTTCCAACTCATTGGGGCCGTTATTTCCTTGTTCCATGCTTGAGCTGGGATTTTCATTTTGGCGGCTTTGTAGTTGATACTGAAGGCTTTCTATTTGGACCTGCAAATCATTAACAAGAAGTGCCAGCTTTTCTCTTTCTGATTTTTCTTGGATGTAACTGTCATACAACAGCTTTTCCAGATCAGTTTTAATTTTTATTTTTGTTGGTGACATTTTAGGGTAAATAGGCACTACACCTTCACAATTAACTGATTGCACTGTTTACACTATAATTAATAAATAACTGGGTCATCGCGGCGACCTTGACCAACCGATTTCGCAACGCGGCGACGACGGCGTTATTTTGATGCGCCAGCGAATTACGCTCACGTAGCGCACTCGCGCGAATTATAGGTATACGACCGTTCTCGATAGAAGTCAAACAACGTATGATCGAACAGAGTGAAATTTAAAATATGAAGGAACAATTAACAATGACATTTGCAAACGGTGGAATTACTTATTAACACATGGTCTGTCTAAGACTGAAAAAGATGACATTATAAAGTTTCACAATTTGCCTGAAAACTGCCAACTCTTAGATGCCCCAATCTTGAACGAAGAAGTGAAGGCAGTGATCTCTGAAACGGGAATAACTAGAGACAAGTGTATTGCCTACCAGCAAAGACAGATGGGCACAGCACTTACAATAATAGGCAAAGTCATGTCTCATATAATTAACAACCCACCAGATAAAATAACTATGTTAAAATCTCTCAGTGAAGCATCAAAGTTGGTGTGTGACCTCCATCATCAACAAACAAAAACCAGAAGGGCACTAGTGTCTCCCCAACTGGACAAGCATTTCTTAGAAATGACGCAAAATACTACCCGAAATGAATTTTTATATGGAGACAATTTATCAGAAAGGATTAAGGTAAATAAGATAATACAACAGAGTTCAAACTCTATTAAGAAGACTACACCAAAGCCAGCAATCCCTGCCAAGAACACAAATAACAAATATATGGTAAACAGGAACGGTCCACCACGACAGTTGAATCAGCGTCAACCAACCAAGGGGATGGCACGAGGTGGACCACGGACTCAACCACAGCCATCACAACACAGGACATCCTTCAACCCACAGCGTTCCGAGAGAACCCGGGGTGCCCACTACAACAACAGGAAATAAATAAGGTACATGCTGGCAATTTAAAAAACTACTTTGCTTGTTGGTTGTCATTAACAAATGATCCCATTATATTGCAGTGGATTAAAGGATATCATATTCCTTTCATGTCTCAGCCTTATCAAAGTATAGTCCCTAAAAATAATTTACCTGATTGTGAAATTCCACTTATGCAGGAAGCTATTGTTAACCTTTTACAATTAGGAGCTATAACACCATGTTGTCATTCAAAGGGAGAATTCATCTCAAAGGTTTTCCTTGTTCCAAAACCTAACGCAAGCAAAGATTCATTTTAAATCTAAAACCTTTGAACAAGTTTATAAAAGTTAGCCAGTGAGTTACGAAATTGTTAAAACCTGTGGTTGGTTATCTCAGAAATTTAGGCCTCCTATCAACAATATACATTGATGATCTTTTATGTATTAGCCAAACTTATAATGAGTGTTTACAGAACATGGAAACAACAATTGGTGTGTTAAAGTGCTTAGGCTTTATTATTAATTCTGAAAAAAGCAACCTAGTGCCTAGTAAATATTGCAAATTTTTGGGGTTCATGATTAACTCCACATCAATGTGCCTTGAACAACCTTTAGAAAAAAGAAATACAATTAAGAGTATGATTGATAAATTTCTGAAATTAAAAAAATGTAAGATTAGAGAATTTGCTAGATTGTTAGGTACATTAATAGCAGCATGTCCAGCTATACCATATGGCATAGTACATACAAAGCAAATGGAACATGTTAGATATTTAGAATTACTGAAATCAAAGGACAATTATGATGCATCCATGACCTATAGTATTACAGTCAGACTTTCAATGGTGGAAGCATAACATAATGCATAACAGCAAAACATATAAGTCAAGAAAATTTGATTTACAAGTATATACAGATGCTTCCCTGACAGGTTGGGGTGCTCATTGCAATGGTGAGAGTGTTGGAGGCCTGTGGTCATTATCAGAACAAAAGTATCACATAAACCAGTTAGAACTAATGGCAGCTTTTTTTGGTTTAAAATGCTTTGCAAATTTAAAAAATAATTGTAATATTCTTGTTCGAATTGACAACACTACTGCCATTGCTTGCATTAACAAGATGGGTAGTGTTCAATTTCCACACCTCAATGATGTTAGTAGAATGATATGGGATTGGTGTGAAGCTAGGTGCATTAATGTCCAGGCATCTTACATAAAATCTAAAGATAACTTGGCAGATGAGGAATCAAGGAATACTAACATTGACACAGAGTGGGGATTATCAATAGATGCTTTCAATAGAATTGAAAAAGAGTTTGGCAAGCCTAGTATTGATTTATTTGCTACCAGAAATAATGCAAAATGTAGAACATATGTGTCATGGCATAGAGACCCATATGCATTTGAA
The DNA here is from genome assembly GCA_949775005.1 of Orthosia gothica. Lineage (NCBI taxonomy): Eukaryota > Metazoa > Arthropoda > Insecta > Lepidoptera > Noctuidae > Orthosia > Orthosia gothica. The sequence goes on from CATKRY010000021.1 coordinate 20,806, forward strand.
ATAGATGCCTTCACATTTGACTGGAGCTCCTATTTTTTCTACGCATTCCCACCATTTGCATTAATTACAAAATGTCTGCAAAAAATTAAAAACGATGGGGCGAAGGAAATCCTGGTATACCCACTGTGGACTTGTCAGCCGTGGTACCCTTTGGCAACAATGTTGATGGTTACAAAACCAATCATATTCTATCCTAAAAAGAATTTATTACAATCTCCTTTCAGCACGGAACACCCATTAAGCAACCAGCTTACCCTGGCAGCGAGCATCTTTTGCGGGAAGCATTCAGACGTAGAGGTTTGCCAGAAGGCTCACTAAATATTATGTTATCATCCATTTCACCAGGTGTCGTCCCTCCTTTAGTATGTATGTGAAATACTGTATGCTTGCTTCACATAATGTACGGACGACATGAGGGTACTTAAATACACATTTATCATGAGAGTGAAAAGATGAGTCGACCAGTTTTATTTTACTCCTATTATTCCATATATGCACATACTTACAAGGTGAGGTCTAGCCTCTCTCGTGTGGCTGTGCCACTCACATGCATTAGCTGGTTTTACCAAGTGTCTTGCCATACTCTTGTTACCTCTTCGTGCTTGCACTCCTACGTGCTCTATAGAGGGCTCTAATAACTGTTATTTGACTGCATTTTACTTATGGCTATACACCTCTTTTACCTAGCTGGGCATCGGTCGACTTGCTCCGGTCTAAACAGGGTATATCCCTGGTGACTCTGATCATGTTTGTATATTAGTCACTTAGCCGGACAGGGGGCCTTTGGCCCCCCGGAGGCCTCCACCATCCCCATAGCCTCGCCACGGTTGCTCCAGCTCAGTCGACCGTGCCAGTGTGTTTCGGGATCACACTACCATTATATGGGAGCTCCAGGCTTCCCTGTCCAATGTCCTTGACTACCAAGTGTGCTGTGCACTGCAAGATTGGACTACCAATAAAAGAAAGAATGACATGCTACAACAATCGTCTCATCTTTCCACTTATCATGCACTTATAGGTCGACATAAAGATATTGCAAAGTAAACACTCACCTGGGGTCTTCTTGGACCTCCTAGAAGCTCGTAGCTCCTACCTTGTCTTGCAACAACCCTTTTGCACACTATTCATACTTGTCTTTATGGCAGCCACATTTTTCCCGCCATGTTTCTAGCACAGTCCCAACATAAAGTTAGTCAAAGCCAAGAGTGGTGTTACCACAATATAAAATATAGATTGACATTACTAATGTTGATACATACCGATTGGTTTATGGCGAATCGCGCAATGCTGCGCG
>CATKRY010000022.1:0-26105 GCA_949775005.1 Orthosia gothica
CCCAATAATACACTACTTACGACATCGTGGAGATGTGCGAGTAGAGCAATTGTAATAGCTAAGAGAACTATGAGATAGCTAGGAGAGCTATGTGATGGCTAAAGATCGTGGATAAAATACCTGGTTTTGTTTCTTTTGTTTCATTTAATGTGACATTAATGACTATCAGTGGTACTTGGACTTTGTAATCACGAAGATTAGGTGCTTTTAGGTACCAAATCAATGATTAAGTTGCTATTTTCATTAAATTGGAAGTATAATGTTCCTTGCAATGGAGAACAGAGAGATTTAAATGATCATGTTTGATTGTTTCGAAATGTTTCCTCACTCTAGAGTATGAGTCAGGATTGGACGAGCGAATACTGTTTGAAAATTTTGTGTTTTAGAAAAACATCCCTTGTATGATGGGAGACTGGCGGGTCGGAGTAGACTGAGAGAACGTGTGGCGCAACACGACATGAGATGGCAGTGAGCAAGGACAAGAAGATGCCTGCGGGTGATAGATTTGGGGATCTGTCACCTGAGAGAGGCCCAAGAAGGCGACGTGCTGTGTTCCACGCTAGCCTCTCAAGATAAATTACGGCCTAGAGAACACCATGTGGTTTTAGTCAGTAGGAGTCTGACAGACCCCTCAGCTTTCCCCAAGAGCTGAGGACATTCATGAGAATTTCCACATGATTCGATACACTGTTAACCCTGACAATGAGGAACAGACGAGGACGCCTGTCTCGCAGTATGGCCGTGTCGGGTTTAGTCAATAGTACGGACGTTAAAACAAATCGCAGGCACGCCATCTGGCGGCAAAGCAAGAACAACTACGCGTTGGCGCGCTATTTCTAACCACTTGCGTGGTGGGGAACATAGAATATGGCAGTTGAGTACTGACCGCCTTAGAGCTAACACGTCGTAGAATCAGTGTCGATCCGTAATATTAGTAAGCAAGATTGTACCTGAGTTGTGACTATTTAAATAAACCCAGTGTATCGAATAACTTCTGTGATTTCATTTGCACGATTGTACCCACCGACCTGCCCACATACGATGTCTCAACCTAAGGGAATGCATCCTGAATTCCCGATGGTTTGCATCTATCGGCCAGCCTTGATGCGACACATACTACTTTTTGACGAAGTTGCACTTCTTTTTTTTTTTTTGGGACAATCCCACCGCACTATTCCCACACCACTGCAACTCCTGATGGTACGTTTACACGCTTGCCAAGCCTTGGCAAGGATCGACAATCGCAAGCATGTAAAAAGGGCGTTTGGCTTGGCTTGCGTGGGCTTGTGCCTGCTTGCTTCCGATCCAGTCGAGTGTCGGTTTTTTTACGCAGATCAAAGGGCGTTTGCGGCAAGCGCTTGCGATGCATTTACATTTTGGTCCGCGTTTAGTAGCCATTGTGATCTCGCGGCGAGTACACGCTTGCTTGATTTTACAAAAAATAAATAAAAAATGAGTTGCTGGTCGAATGAGGAGAGTCTTTCGTTTCTGGAACATTACCAAATGGAACCATGCATCTGGAATCCGAAAGATGCAAATCATAAAGATAAGAAGAAACAAGCAGATGCATGGATTCGTCTTGCTGAACTTACTGGAAGGCCAGTAAAGGAAATAAAAAATAAAAAAGAGATATTGATGACTACTTTTCGCAAGCACTTGAAAAAAAAACGTGAATCTATGCGTTCTGACGCAGGTATGTTCCTACGATACATTTATAATTAGGTGTAACTTATGTTTAAAAGCGTTGGTTAGTTTCTCGATTATTCCGCAACTATCTCGCTCTAATTTTCGATGTTTTATTTTATTTTAGGTACCGAAGAAATATACAATCCAACTTGGTATGCTTATGAAACCATGGAGTCATTTTTACTACCAGTATATACTTGCAATGAACGGATAAACACCGAAACAGTAAGTAAATAAATTTATTTATTCTAAATAAAAAAAAACACCGTTGGTTATTATACCTACATTTATTTATACATTTTTATCAACTTATCCAATCCTATTAAAATATGAAGTAAATTCTTCCCTGACTTCTCTGGCGTTCACCGGAGATCTTCGTGGTATTGTAAGAAAGTATTTTACTTGCCTTACTCACCAACTAGCTCAAGTATAGGTGATCAGCATGAGACTATGTAGGGTATGGTTTCGCATGAAGTTGACTGAAGTAAAAGTCACACAGTTTGGTCAACTAATTTAATTCTTGAACATACAATCCGTCATCACAATTTCTTGAGGTTAAACAAGTACAATGAAACTTACTTTTATTTGGGATACAATTTACCCATTATTTCCAATACCGGAGGTATGATGTCTCAAGCAGTATCATTCGCCTGGGAAGCCGTAATCAAGCCTCGTGCAAGCTAAAATGTCATTTGTGTTCGGTACCAAATGATGGAGCTCAGATGCTGTTTTCTTCAGGATTTGTAGTCATATGTGTAGATGTAGTTATATATAGTTGACCATTTTCTTATTTATCTATGTACTAATAAAATTAATCCTAGAGTGCCCTGCCAAGGAGAAGAAATGCACAATGAGCATCACACGCACATGTTTTCACAAGTATGGAAATTTAGTTAAATTCAACATTATACTTACAGCGAATGCTGACACATTATATATTTATATTTAGGGCTTGTTCCCTGCCGCCTACGAGTCATGCAGATCGTTTCTTTTTCGCTCTTATTGGGATGAAAGTTTTATCGACTGCACTGTCCCAATACTTCCAATGAAAAAAAGAATTGTCATTCTTGTCAGTCATTCATAGACATTGAAGTTTAACCAATAGACTTGACATGTCTGGTTTTTCTATAAGTATGTATTTTCAAGAAGTTAATCATTTAATATTTTAGTGTTGAATTGTGTGTTTGTTGAATCAAATTGATACACACAAATTGTAATTTTATTATATCATTTTATATAACTGCAGATAGCAACGCCATCCCGTATCACGCAATGATCAACTCCCATGCCAAGCTGGTTCTCATCTTTAACACAAGATGTCGCTGTGATACCAAAAATAATCGTTACAGTATTTGTGGTAAATTTTGCAATGCATTATATTCGTCGTTATCTCTACGCCATGAACCAGGGGTAACCATATTTCCACTACTGTCATATACGTCAAACGAACTCTGAGGAGTATATCGATTTGAAGAACTTTTACTTGTTCTCAAAAAGTTATGTAGTAATACCACAAAATAGATAGTATACAGAAGGGCCACTCACGCAGTTTAGAAAATTGACAGCTAAACTTGACAGATTCACTAGGGTTGCTACTATATTGATTCCGAATTAAAAAAAAAGAGTAGGTTGCCCAAGTTACAAACATAAATACATAGATTCGTTTAAACATACATCATATCATGCTTACATGCCTTAGAGGGTAGACAGGGCATCAAATATCCATTTAATATCACAAAACATTTAATATTACGCCACATACGATGAATATTGGAGAGTAAAAAGACGTAGTAATAGTGTAATAATGATCCCACTTAAAAAAATAAATTGTAAAAAGCTCCAAGCTCGACAAAAATATAAATGTGAATAAACAGGTACCTAATAAATCTAAAAACCAAAGATGATCTTAAACAAGAAGAAAATTATGCTGTGCAGTCGGAGGAAACATATTTGTAAGCTGTATGACTTGAACCTTATTATTATGAAAAGTTCCCAATTTCATTTATGGGCTTAAAATAATTTATTATAATCCTAGATAATGAATTTCTAATTTGTTATCTTGAAAGATTAATGACCTTTATAACTTAAAAATAATTGAAAGTTAGAATTCAAAACAAAAAAGTAAATTCGGTCTGTAACAAATAATAAAGGTAACCCATCCAATGCAACCAACCTCGTTACAGTACTTAATGTATGAATGACGTGAAAACGCCTGCACAAAGCAATCATGACAGCCGCGACTGAGCTCGGTCCAATATTGCCCAATATTCCCTGTAAAACCGAAATGTCAAAGTGAGAGTGGCCCCTCTGTCTGAGGCGCGCCGCCGCTTCCGTACTTTGTGGTAATACACAAGTCATCGTAAATTCCGTTACAGTTCGTGGTTCTAAATTGATAGGGCGTCTGAATATTCTGAAAACTGAGGTTAAAATTCCAAACGTATTTTCAACTACAACTCGGAATCTAGATAAATTTTGGTTAAATAACCTTTTTGGTTAGCCTACTTCATGGTTTCCAGGGTAGGGTTTCATTACGTGTTGACTCAATGCAAAAGCACCGTCAGCTAAAAACACGTATGGAATATTAATATTCGATCCTGGAAGTGGACATGGTGGTGGAAAATCTATCTCGTTTCTAATTATTATTTTCCATAGTAAACAATTATTAAAGACGCCGCCGTCACTTATTCTTCCTTGACTCCCGATGTCTGCGAATACAAATTTGTATTTGCTATCCACTAAAGCCAAAAGGACAATGGTAAAAGTTTTCTTATAATTGAAATACTCTGTTCCACTATGCGTTGGGCTTTCAATGACTACATGCTTGCCATCCAATGCACCTATGCAATGTGGAAATTTAGTCCTGAATCCTTCTTCTATATTAAGCCATCCTTCTGCTGTGGTGGGCATCTGTAAAAAGAAAGTAAATGAAGTGCGAGTTTAAGTATATTATTTTTTTGCAGCAATCACAACAAATAGAAGAAGATACAGATCAGACAGATGATGACCCTCTGATAAGAGACCGTACAAGTACGGTTACCACACCATCCAGACCACCATCTAGATCACCATCCAGACCACCATCCATACAAGCTGTTACTAATAAACGTCGTCGCCCTGCTTCTGAAACGGCTGAAAATCAAATGACCGTGGCTTTTGGACAATTAACAAATGTTTTGGGTCAAAGGCAGAATGAAAATATACCTGCTCACAAAGACGATGATTGCGATCTATACGCAAAATTATTGGCTATAAAGCTACGTGAACTGTCAACTGATGAACGAAAAATTATGATGCACCAAATAGATGGGTTGTTTATAAACAGAATCAGTCAAACATCAAATGAGCGTCATACACCATACCCTCAATATTATTCTCGACCGTCGTCAATGGCTGGTGCATTTTCAACACCATCTCCTCAAGTCATTCCGAGTCGGCCAACATCAGTTAATAGTGTTTATTCTGAACCTATTCATAACAACCAAAGTTTTTTTCCCTCTCCAAACACACAAACTTCTTATTCAGCGCCAGACACGGCAAAACATATACCAACTCCAATAGCTCCAGCTCCGTCTACATCAACAGCACCCTCGTCATCTATTCGTATCATATCGGACCAAATCATCAACCCAGCCCCACGTGACACCAACATTATAAACATGGCTATGTTGAATGCTTTCGAAGATTTTGATTCGTCGACATAATTCTTATTTAAATTAATAAATAATTAAACAATAAAGCAGTCGGCTAACATACATTCATAGAACAGATTTCCTATGATTCTATAAATAAATGTATAACATAATGTTTTGCTTTATTCCTACCTTAACTAGATCCTTTAGAATTTCATTAAGAGCTCGGCAAACTTCACGAATGATTATTGATATCATTGAGACAGATACTTTAAACAAGTAGTGAAGGCTTTTGTAAGAATCACCAGATGCCAAAAATCGTAGCGTAATGGCAAGACGAAATTTGGCTGGTATAGCTTCTCTGAAGTCTGGGGGGTAACCACAAGCTCTTAGAGTAAGGTTATTTTGAGATCGAGTAAGTGACAGATGTATACAAGTCAGATACATCTGTCCCTTACTCGATCTCAAAATAACCTTACTCTAAGAGCTTGTGGTCACCCCCCTGTATCATGCTTGGATATTGTAACTAGACGTCATTTATCTCTATATTTTAATATTTAAAAACTACGCATGGCCGGCCAGATGTGTTGAACACATTGAGACGCGGACCTTTGGGTTTGACAGGCTATGTCATAAACTATGGAACACGAACCCAACCTTCTAAAGATACTCATAAATTGCCTTTTAAAGTAAAAGCTGTCAAGACAAAAGTAATATTCTAAAGAGTCTTGGAATATCTGATTTCTAACACGAACCAGACGCAAAACAATTAAGCGATGCACAAAAAACTGACCTGAAGAGAAAGCAGGTTGTGAGATTGGCGACGGGCTTGTGGAAGCGACAGTGGGACACTTGACTTAAGGCAGGGAGAGAGGACGGTCTGATTCTGAGGAGCGGAAGAAGACGTACGAGTGATGATACCAGAGTGTTAGAGACATAGGGTTTAGCTTTGGAAACGAATAATCTAAAGTCGAGTCGTAGTAGTTATCGTGTGACAAAGTTAATTATTAAGTTAATTTTAATTTAGTCTAATCTCGTATTAATATGGTGTGAGTGAGTGCTAGTATGAATGAGGTAAGTTTTAAATCTTTGTATTACATACGTAGGGATAATTGACTAATGTGAAAAATTTATTCTAGCGTGGCGAACCCTTGTATTTACTTCCTAATTCCACCCTTTGGCAGATATTTGTGGCTAATATTTGGGTTAGGGACGCGGTGAAGTCTTCTTTCACACTTTCATACCCTAATTCTTCACCATTTATACACTAAACAATTACACATTTGATTAAGGACCTTTATTGAGAGTTAACTGACATTACATACATGGAAGGCGGAGCCGCTAATACTCTTTTCTGTATAAAATAGGCTAAATATGGCCTCTCTTAATTGAGCACGTAGGAGAACCAAATGTTAGTTGTTAAAATATACTGTTTCCTAAAGAAGGTCTAGCTTAGAACACTTCGGTAGGCTTCACAAAGAACCCCAAATTACATCGTCTAATGACGCTTAGGGAACGTGTCTCGTTAAAACCACACCACGCCGTTTTGTAGGCAATTACTAAATCGTCACTATTTAGCGAGACACGATATTGGATAGCTGACGTCCCTGACGGCCCCAAAATCCACGCAATGGGCAGTTTAAGGAGATGAGAAGCGACGAATAAATCCGCTCCGACGTACGGCAAGTATCTTTCGCATTGAGTTCTGCTACAGACTGAGTCTACGGTACGCTCGTCGGTGCTCTATGGACCAATTGAAATTTGACCAATTGGTCTATGGAGAAAATTACATGTTTCCATCGTCCAATTATCAACTGGGCTATGGAGAATTGAGAAATGTTCCGCTGCCCAGTTTAATAGTATAGTAAAGCCTTGTCCACAAGTATTTAAAAAAAATATGAAGATCAATTTTTGGAACAATAATCATTTACTGAATAATCACGACATAACAATTCATTTGTACAAAGATTACAATACAAATCAATGTGAACATCTATCTCATTGAGTCCATTGGGATCCCAGAATTGGCGACAACAGTCTTCGCAATACCCTCATCCCGAAGACATACTGTCATTTGGCAACCAATTGACACCATACATAATGACAAAATTTTCAGTGAAGTGGCCATTTCAAACAGTTCACATATTTTTTAAGAGAACCAGGGCTACCGACATAGCCCGAAGAATTGCCAAACTTAAGTAGCAGTGGGCAGAGCAGATTGCTCGCAGAACAGATGGCCGATTACGTAGAAAGGTTCTGGAGTGACGACTGCGAACCGGAAGACGTTGCATTGGATGGCCTCCTACGAGTACCAGGTGGACCTGGTGAAGGTTGCGGGGATCCGCTGGATGTAAGACCCACGGGACCGATCAAATGGCGACGCTTGAGTGAGGCCTATGTCCAGCAGTGGACGTCTTCCGGCTGATATGATGATGATGACATGCTTTTCTATCTTTTCATTGAAGATTCTATTTAAATTAACAATTAACGAACATTATATTTTATTTATTTACGACGGTCGAATCAACTATTATTACTTTTAAATAATTTTTTTGACGTTCGAAGGTGTCGCATAAGGACCTAATTGAAAAAAAAAAGGATAAAGAAATTTTGATATTTTTTTTATTTTTTTATTAATAATATTTTTAAATTCAGTTTGATGTGACCCAAAAAATATAACAAAGGCTTCTTTGAACCCAAAGTATAGGATAATGTTATAATGGAACATAGTTTTGGTTTACGTCCAGTGTTCTCCATAGCCCAGTTGGTAAATGGACGATGGAAACATGTCATTTTCCCCATAGACCAATTGGTCAAATTTGAATTGGTCTACGGAGCACCGACGGGTACGCTTGCGTTATTTTTGTATTGTCTTAGTAAAGGGTGAATAGGCCGAGAGAGTGCTACTTATTATAGCCCGCGTCCAGTGTATCTGGTAGCATGTCTCGCTCAAATGGCAGAGGCAAATAGGCACAAAACTGACCACTGTCTTAGGACTGGGCAAGGCATGCTAGAGCTTAGGGAGCCTGTACTCTTGGAGCCGCAGCAGATTCTCACTAGAAAATGCAGTCTAGGCCGAGTAGTACAAGTTACGACGGACCTGCTGCTGAAAAGCGGTCTCACGTCACTTGGGTGAGAAGTCTTAGACTTTTGTCAAAGTACTCATTAACGTAATTCAAATAAACTTATTTATCAATGCAAGCGTAGCGATCCTACCAACTCCCTTTCGTTAGGTAAATAATGCACTTTGCAATCCCTTTGTCTAATTAACTTCATACTTCACCATTGTTTTACTTATTTAGCCCTTAGGCTATCAGACAGAAATTTGTGCTGGAAAGTTTGTTTCATCATTTCTTCTTACCAGCTATTACACTACGAAATGATGGCGGGATGGGCGCTTTTGGGGCTGTCTGTAGGTGAGTTGATATTATCAACTCCAGTTACTTCCTGAGTTAAACTCTCTGCTAATTTAGTTATTTGTAGTAATTCATGAATGTAAATTCATTATCCGCGACCATTATTCGGTCTTTGATTTAAATACTCTATACATTAGTGTAAAGAGTTTCCCACACAAGCTTTAGTTAATTGTAACAATTTAGTTTATATCCCCTTAGTTATATTTTATCCTTCTAAACCACTTCCAAGTTATAATTTTATAACTGTGAATTCCAAAACAAAACCAAAACATAATTTGGAATTCACTTGTCGGAAGAGAATTGACCAAGCCAGGTGACGAAATTCATTGTGCAGCGCGGAAATTGCGGAGCGCTGCACCTCTGTTATCAAAAGAGCCGACTTTAACACCAAATCTAGGACATTTTAGGAAAAACGAAATTTTTATTAGCCTAGGGTCATTTAGGAACAGTCACCAATTTGATCTACGCTGACAACGCTAAAACGCTACTCGCTCGCACAATGCTAATATAAAATCACTGGACGAGTGTCATTTAGAGATAACAAATTGATTAAGTAATCTGATGATAATGAATTTATTTTTCCTCTCCAGATAGGGGAATTCTGACAAAGGAGTGCCAAGAAACAGCAATTTGTTTTTATTTTTCGACAATTTGTTCGACTCCGTTAACGGCAGCTACGAAATATCAAAAAAGGGCTGGGAAACCTCTGCTTGGACCAGTAACTCCAAATTCAACTCACAAAGCAGTATGGGCTGAAGCAAAGAAAATTATAAGGTCTATGAAATATTGCGGTAATGGCAAATCTGGTGTTGTACCATCAATTGGTTGCAGACAATTGAAAATATTGAATTGAATATCCTGTCGATGTTTTAGCTAGCCTGACTTCTCTATGGATGAGACATTTCAACCAGGACACCTAGAATTTTTTTTTGGCTGCTTTCGAAGTCATGGATATCGTAATACATCGCCTTCATGTGTTGGCTTCGAAGCAGCCTATGCGTCCATATTAATTAATAACTTTAGTAATACGCATTCGCTGGGATCCAACTGTGAAGTTGATAAATGTTTAAATTTTTAATCCCTTAAAAACCTCTTCTTTAAGAAACCTGAGACGTGATTTTGAAGATGTAAACAGTGACAATATCTTTGTAGATCATGAAACAGAGACAAAATTTAGAGATAAAAGCACAATTAGAGTAGGTGACAGGATACGTATTGAAGAAGATAAAAGTTTAAAAATGGAAAAATTGCAAAAAATCATTTTATAATGAAAATAAAGAGAATAATATTCTCTCAATTTTAGGGAATATTTTAGGAATAAAACAAGCTTTACGTATCCTTCCATCTCACTAATGAAATGCTTCTCAAATATACAATATATTGTCACTAGTATTTTTTTTTTTTTTTTTTTTTTTTTATTACGATGTAACTGAGTAGTTACTTCATAACAGTCACAATCTAGCCTTGAGGCTAATAAGTAACTTAAATTTAACCTAATTTGCTAATAATTTATACGGTAAAGAATGTGTCCATTGGCACTTTTCTTATTGTCTCTATTATGATGGGAAGACACTTAGTTCATGTGTTCTTAAAAGGTAGCACTCACTGCACTCCGTAACACTAATTTCACTCTAAACTAACTCAAAAGGCTTAGTCCTTTTCAGTCTCCTTATTATGTCCGTGGTGTCAAGGAGCTGGATAGCCTCGACATTCACATGTTTATGAAGTCTCTCTTCATGGGCTTCGGCGTATTTTTTTATAACTTTGGCGACGAGGTCCACTCCTAAGTCCCGGTGGATGTCCTCGTTTCTAATATACCAGGGAGCGTTTACTATGCTCCGCAGTACCTTGTTTTGAAATCTTTGTATAATTTCAACATTGGTACGTTTTGTACAGCCCCAAAGCTGTATACCGTATGCCCATACAGGCATAAGTACTTGTTTGTACAGAAGTACTTTGTTGTACACTGACAATGATGAATGTCTGCCAAGTAGCCAGTACATATTCCTGTAGCGGATATCTAACTCCAGGCGTTTCTTTTTGACGTGAGCCTTCCAGCGAAGCTTGGCGTCAAGCGTCATACCCAGGTATTTTGCAGTATTTTCGTAAGGTATTATGCAACCGTTGATATAAACCGGTGTATAATTAGGGCTTCGGTTTGTGAAGTCTATATGGGTCGATTTGGACTCATTTAACTTAATTCGCCATTTTTTTGTCCAGTTGGTGATGGAGTTCACAGCAATTTGTACTTTATCTACGGCTTCTTTGTGAGTGACACCTATAGCCATGATGGCTGTGTCATCTGCGAAGGTTGCAATAAAGTTGTTTTTCATTTCTGGGATATCACAGGTGTACAATAGGTACAAGATAGGTCCAAGAACACTTCCTTGTGGTACACCAGCTTTTATTTGCTTGAGATCTGAGTAAGCATCTTCATGTCGGACTCTAAACGTCCTCTCTGTTAGGTAAGATTCTAAAATGTCTGCAAATTGTTTAGGAAGCATTTTCTTTAACTTATAAATGAGACCTTTATGCCAAACCTTATCAAATGCCTGTGCTACATCTAGAAAAACTGTAGAACAGACTTTTTTTTCTTCTAGGGTTCTTTCTATAATGTTGGTAATTCTATGTACTTGGTCTATCGTGGAGTGTTTTTCTCTGAAACCGAATTGGTAATTGGGAATCAGTTTTCTGTCTTCTATTATTGGTTTTATGCGTCTTATAAGTAGTTTTTCAAATAATTTTGAAATGATTGGTAAAAGAGATATAGGTCTGTATGATGTTACTTCCTGAGGCGATTTTCCGGGTTTGGGGATCATTATTACTTCAGCAACTTTCCAGATATCAGGCACGTGTTTCAATCGGAATGTTGCATTTATAAGGGTTGTAAGTTTTACTATGGCTTTTCGTGGCAGATTTTGAAGCAGTTCTCCAGTGATAAGGTCGTATCCAGGCGATTTCTTTTTGGCTAAGTTTTTGATCATATTTTGCACTTCTTTCGGCGTAGCTAATCGTATATTCAACTCGTCATGGTGAGTGACATCTAGTGTTATTTTTTCAGAGCTTTCCTCAGCACTTGTTTGAAAAGTTTGTTGTAAATGCTCTGCAAATATATTTGCTTTCTGTTCGTTGCTTATGGCCCATTTGCCATCTATTTGTTTAATAGGTGATGCATGAACAATAGGCTTATTCAGACGTTTAGTGGCTTTCCACAGTGAGTGTTCTGTTTTTCCACTACTTGTTAATTGGCTTAAGTAATTATGTGTAGCATCATCGTGATATTCCTGTATTGCTTTACTTAATCTTTTTGTAAGTCTATTTAGCATTGTTTTGTCAGGTGGATATCTTGATTGTTGCCATTTTTGCCTCTGAGCCCTCTTTATGGCTATGAGGTTTCTTATATCTAACGGATAACTATGACTTGCAACTTTTCTTTTCAAGAGAGGTGTATTTCCCCAAGCGCAGTTTTGAATGTCTGTCACAAATTTTGACACTTCTTTATCCAATTGTTGATTATTTTTGAGTGGTACTTTGAGGTCAATCATATTGTCTAAATCGAATTTGAAGCTATCCCAATCCGTGTTTTTATTCACTAAAGTTGGATTGCTTTCTTTCTGAATTATGGTTTCACTTAAAGTTAAGATAATGGGCGAGTGATCAGAGTTCATATCAAATCCCTCCTGTATGTGAAGATATGTAGCCGACAGATTCTTAACTATGAAAAAGTCGATCAGATCTGGAATTCTTTGGGTATCAGTAGGCCAGTAAGTAGGCTTTCCTGTTGATATTGCATTGCAATTGATTTCTCGCATAGCACTAAGTAATTCCCTTCCTTTAGTGTTGGTTAGTCTAGATCCCCAACGTATGTGTTTTGCGTTAAGGTCACCTCCCAATATAAACGTGTTGCCAAGAAGTTTCAACAGGTTTCTGTACTGCTCTATTTTCAGAGCATGCTTTGGTGGACAGTATATAGCTGCTACGGTAATGTGATGATATTTAGTTTTTACCCTAACGGCTACAGTTTGTATGAACTCTTCTTCATATTTAAGTTCTAGGTAATGGTAGATGTTCTCTCTTATTATAAGGGTGCTTCCCCCTCTCGCAGTATTGACAGGGTGCAGTGCATGATATATTTTATATCCGTTAAGGTGTATATGTCGTCGTGATATGATGAAAACAGGGAATTGATCAAATCTCTAAGCGATTTCATCAAATCACGGAGGATGTTAAAATTACAACACGTTTTTATCATTTCCCTAAGCAAATCTGGTGATTTGACAAATCTCACAAAAAAAATCTAGTGATTTGAACAAACCCCTAAATTGATTCAGTGAAAAGATAATAAAACATGTAACAAAGTCGACGTAGCCCCGCTGCGCGGGGCTCCTATTTCTGTCTGCAGGGTCAAAAGTAACCTAACACGAACGAGATGACGGGAGCTGCGTTCGCTCGCTTTGCTCGCTCACTTCAGCTCCCGTCATCTCGTTCGAACCTAACCTGTCCGTGTCGGGGTGCCCTAAGTTCCCGAGCTCGCTTCGCTCGCTCTTGGACTGATTCTTTGACCATATAACATAACGCAGCCGATTACCTCGGAAAGCAAAGTACAAAATAAACCTTTAAATTACTACAGAAAAGTTATTTTTGTCATTTCACTGAACCAATTTTGAGATTTGTTCAAATCACTAGATTTCTTTATTGGGATTTGTCAAATCACCAGATTTGTTTAGGGAAATGATAAAAACGTGTTATTATTTTATCCGTGATTTGATCAAATCGCTTAGAGATTTGATCAATTCCCTGTTTTCATCATATCCCTGCGACATATATACGATTCTCTTGTGAAGTGAGACTCCGATATGAGGCACACATCAATTTTTTCTGTTGCAAGGACCGCCTGTAGCTCGTTTTGATGCTTTAGGAGTCCGTTTGCATTCCACGCCATAATTTTTAGAGTGTTCTTCATTTTTGAGTCATACGAGGTAGCTGCGTAGCACTACTTTCTAGGTTTTTTAACCTTTGTTCAAATGAGGTTAAAATATTCAAAATTTTATTTATATTTTCATTTGTGTCGGCGTCTATTGACGTGGAGGGTTGTGAACCGTGCACTGGTGGTTGTGGTTCAAGAGATTTCGTAGCTTGCGCATAAGACACATTCTTTGATACCCTTTGATACTCTTTGACATTTTTCTTAGCACTAGGAGCCTGAGTGACAGGTGTAGTAACTTTTTTTTTCAAGGCTTTGTTTTTCAGTTGTTGCAATTCTTTGGCTACCATACACCCTCTGTAGTTGGCTGGGTGTGGCTCACCACAGTGAACGCATTTGGGTTTATCTGCTATAGATTTTGTGCAGTCTTTAGTAAAGTGTTTACCTGTGCACTTCACACATCTAGGTTCCTTGGAGCAATATTTCTGTGTATGGCCATATGCTTGACATCTCTTACACTGTGGTATTAGCTTGGAAGTTTTTAAAGGCTGCACTTCTACTTTACAACCTAATATGGTCTTAATACTATAAATTTTATTTATATCTTCGTCTTTTTGAAAGGAAAGCATAAACATATTTAGAGGTTCCTTAGTCCTCCAACTTAATTTGTTTACCACTTCCTGGATTTTAAAGCCATTAGCATTTAATTCTTCAGCTATTCTATTTGGCATACATGATGAGTGTAGATTTTTTGCTATGACCCTAATTGGTCTGTCTTGTTTGTTCTCATAGGAGTGCCAGAGACAATTATTTTCTAATAATAATTTAGTAATCGCTCTGTAGGAGTCTTCGTTCCTGGCGTTTACTTTGACAGAATCCCCGTTCATCATTTTGACCACAAAGGACTCTTTATTTGAACAAGTCAAGAGAAGATCATAAAACTTCTGGTAGTTTCTGATATTTTCCACTATGACTGGGGGAGGTGGTGGTAGTTTTTTTATTTTTGGTTGCTCGGACTTTGTACCAGCCTGAGGTTCCATGGAGCCTGCTTCTAGCGATACTGGAGACAGTGAAGCATTCAGCTTTCTCTTCTTTCTACTTTTTTGTCTTACCCACTCAGTTTCTCTGGCAAGGTCCTCTTCATCAGTCTTATATTCGACTGTTGACTGGGGCTTATCATTTGTCGAATGTTCCTTCTCTGAAGTAACATTATTTTGTTCCTGGATAAGTTTCAGCTGGTGTTGCAAGGCTTCTACTTGGCTACTGAGCACTTGTACTAGTTGCTGCAGTTCTTGGCGCTCTTTAGCTTCCTCTTTGTACCGGGTGTACAACTGATGTTCCAGATCAGTTTTGAGGACTATTTTATTCGGCGAAGCCATAATTGTTTACAAGTTATAATTATAAAAATTATAACTTACCGCAAATTCTCATAATAATGCATGATTCACTTAGAAGTCTAGGTCATTGCACCGCCAGCGAGGGCAATACGCGGCGGAATTAGGTTGCGGCGTCAGCACTTGTACACGAGCGCAGACTTGTGTAAGAGCGTGCGTGACGCGACCGTTCTCGCTAGAAGCCGAAACGACACTAGTATAATAAAAAAAGATTGTAAAAAGAAAAAACATCCGACAGTATATGAAAACAATATTTTCAGTTATATTAGACTATAATTTTATTAAATGCAACGACCACAAAGTGCAAATAATTTAAAAAATTAAGATTTGTGTATTAATTTGTTCATTTATAATTGGTGTAAAGATACAAATAAATTATTATGTGGATCACGTCAAGATTATGATTTAGAAGACAAAATTCAAGAGTTGGCCTTAAAATATTGTAAGAAAACAAAGGGCGCACGGTTGGCGCAGTGGTTGAGCGATTGACTGCTGCGCTGCGTGTCGCGGGTTCGATTCCCGCACGGAATAAATATTTGTATGACCTACAGATAGTTGTGCCGGCTCTGGGTGTTGTGTATGTGAGTTTATATGTTTGTAAACGCACCCACGATACAGGAAGAAATTCCTAGTGAGGGGCAACGTTTTTTTTTTTTAAATAAAATAAATAAATAATATATATATATGTAGGATCAGGGAGAGCCGAGCGGATATATGGTCAGGCTTTTGGCGTTCCCATTTTATTGGGATAAACAAGACTACAAACAATAACAAGGTTTTTAATTACAGTACTAGTTTCACTTTAACAAAACAATAAAAGTAACAAGATAAAGTAGGTTAAAAAGGCACAGCAATAACAATACAGTTAATCGAACAAACCCTTAAGGTTACAGTTCGTACAGCAGCCAAAGCCACCCAAATACAAAGTGTATCGTTTGCCATCAGCAAGCCAATACAGCTATGTGAATATACAGCAGTGCTGTACCAAATAAACCGACAGTTTTGTCGGGAGCAGGGTAGCTCTTTATCGAGTCTAATCCGAAGATAGACTAACTTGCATACTGATGCAAGCTCTTTTATACCTTGCTATCCCTCCACAACAACTCTGTCCGATGACGTACGGAAGTACGTCACGTGTTTACTTGATACAAAACACTAAAATGTGCTAAATCTAATAAGACTTAGATTCTAAAATCATCAAGTAATACAAGAATAATTGTCGTAAGCAAATAATGGTGATATCACAAAGAATAATCAAATTAACATGTCAACAATTGTTTTGAACATTACCATCGATTACTATTATCAAAATAAGTTGCCAAAAATCAATCTGTGCGTACACCGAGTACTCAATAAATTATGATTTGATTTATTAGGCAATAATTGATAGTAAAATCACTTATATTAGTAATAAGAAAACAAGTTATTACAAATTATGTTGACTACCCGCAAACTTCATTGATAACCATCTCCGACATATATATATATTATGTGGATCACATCAAGATTATGATTTAGAAGACAAAATTCAAGAGTTGGCCTTAAAATATTGTAAGAAAATATAAAGTACTTCACATTGTATCTAATGTTTTATTTTACTTAAATTATAAAACTACTACATAAATATAAGGAAAGACAAGAGGGCAGGGTCTACTGCAAGTATGAAGCTAGCTATACGTATAAACCTTCATGGATTGTTGTTTTTACTTGTCACCAGAGGGCGCTATGAAATGGTCGGGGTACGTCTCTATCTCTCTATATAAAATTGTGGAATCTGCTAGGACTATGATGATTAAGGCAAATGTAAGCAAGGACTTATGGGCGGAAGCAAATAATCACTTGCGAAATCGCGAACTAGTTTTACTAATAACACAAATTGTTATATTCATTAGGTATGTGTAAAGTGCGTAAATTGTGAAAATGACCCGTGATCGATAATTTAAGAAAAAACAACATTCAATCACAATGGAAGGTAGTCCGTTTCGGAGTAGCAGGTGTGCTCGCAGCCGTATCTGAAGGCGCTCCTGCCTCTCAGGAGCCTCACAGAAAAAAAAACGATGTCCTTGAAATGATCTCGACGCCAGAAATTCACAACTGGATGGTGACCATCGAGCAGAACCTGAAGGAGGTGTGCACTATTGTAGCTGACGGTAAAATGAATACGGAGCAGAAGCTACGTATCAATGCCTTATGCCGTAAAGTATGTCACGGCACATCGCAAATGGCCGTACATTACCAGTTCATCAAAGCGAGAGCTGTCCAATACCACCACGCTATGCAAAGCCTTGAGAAGCAACTTGACCTATCGAAGCAACTACAGAACCTTAAGCAGAGTATCGGAGAATTAATGAGACCTGCTCAGGGAACTTCTTTTTCGGACATGGTAAAAAAAGGAGCCAACAATTTTATAAAGCCAATAAATTTAAGTTCTGTGGCCATCTATCCTCATGACAAATTGAAGACCAGCGATGAGACAATATCTCTTGTCCAAAAAATTATACATCCTGAACAGATGAAGCTCCACGTGAAAGGCCTGCGCAAGACGAGGAACGGGGGTGTTATTATCAGCACTGAGACGAAGGACAACATCGAGACGCTGAGACAATCGGTGCAGCTAACGAAGTCGGGCCTAATACTCGACGAGCCTTATAAAAGGAAGCCTAGGGTGGTTATTACAGGAGTGCCGACATCCATGCCAGAAACAGAGGTTTTTACTTGTCTATAGTATAGACAAGTAAAAACCTCTATTTCTGGCTGCTGTATAGACTCTATACTATCAAAACCTGACCGAGAAACTACAGGACAGCAGCCTTGAGACATTTTTGACCTCAATTAAGTTGAGCCACAAGTCAGGTAAGAAGGACGCTGAGATTTTTAACTATGTGGTAGAAGTGTCTGCAGTCATACGCAAAGACCTGATGTCGAAAGACCGCGTATTTGTGAATTGGTCATCATGTTATAAGTGCCAGCAGTATGGACATGCTGCCAAGTCATGTCGGCAGGCATCCTACACCTGTGGTCACTGTGGCGATCAAGGTCACTATAAAAGAATGTCCAAAGGCAGAAAAAAAAAATTCAAAATGCGCTACTTGCTTGCATTTCAAAAAGCCCGACACACAACGCAATTTCTGCTGACTGCCCCGCGAAACAAATGGCTGGAAAAAGGTAAATAAATTCCATTGATTATGGAGGCGCCTAAGAGCGCCGTAAATTGGTTATTTTTCGGACCTTTTTAGTTTTATTGTTTTTTCTTTCTTTTTTACGTTTTATATTTGAATTTTTATTAATATGATTAATAATTTAATTGATGATTTAGATAATTTCTTTGTGTCCGAGTCTAAGGTTTGTGAAGCTGAAAACTGCAAACAATATCTATCCGGCTACAAAAATCCGTTAATCATACTAACACAAAATATTTTTTAAGAATTTTGATAGCTTTAGTACATTTCAGCAACGGCTAAACATAAATTGTGACATTATTTTTTTAACTGAGTGCTGGCTTGCGAAGCAATATAACATACCACTTATTCCGAGATATAATATGTATAGAAGTAATATAAATTAAAATCAAAACGATGGAGTGATATTTTATGCAAGAAATCATCTAAATGTCTCTGTTGAGGAACCAAATATGCACGACTGTAACAGATTGTTAGTTATAATTGGGTCTGAATTTGCTATACTAGCGCTATATCGACCGCCCTCTTTTAAAAATACCACCAGTTTTACTGACTCTTTGAACGACACCTTGCAAAACCTATCATCCTTCAAAAACACTATTTTAATTGCCAAATTAATATCAATATTCTTTCAGGTAGTGCTAATGCACCTGCTCAGGACTATCTCTATTTATGCGCATTTCATGGCCTGCTCCCCGCACACAGATTTCCTACACATCACAGTGGATCTTGTTTGGACCAAATTATGCTTAAATCGATTTTCCCTCACTTGTACTTGTTGTTAATTCAATAATAACCGATCATTATACTGCCCTACTAACACTTAATTGTAAATTACCTAAATTAAACAATCGAACAATTTCTAAATTGAATATAATTAAACTTGAAGAAGATTTACGCGTCATCGATTTTGAGCCAGTCTACAATTCCGCTGAACCGCAGTTTTGTATGTTGTATGTAATAGAAAATGTTCGACATGCAATTCAGAAAAACTCAGTTTTATCGCAGTTGAACAATAAAAATCACAACTTAAAACCATGGATCACGCCAGGGCTTATTAGCTGTAAACATAACATAGAGTTAACTGCATTTGAAAGCAAAATCTAATCCAAATAATGTAATATTTCAATTGTCGTACAAAAGATACAGAAATTTTTGTATTGATCTTCTGAGAAAAGCTAAATGCAACTACGATAGAATTGAGTTGGAAAAGGCTGGCACAAATAGTAAAAAGGTCTGGAAATATATAAAAAATGTAACATATTACATATCCAATAGAATTAATAAGCAATTCAGGCTTATTTTAGTACCACCACTGACTTATATTTTCCGCATTTGTTTATCTTCAAGTATTTTTCTTGAATGCATAAAAAAATCAGTAATTCTCCCTATCTATATATAAATCAGGCAGTAAAGAGCAAGAACAAATTATAGACATATTTCTTTATTCTTTACTGCCTTGTAATTCTAAAATATTATAAAAAAATATCAATAAAAGATTGTTTAGATATCTGGAACATAAATCAATTTTATCCAAGCGCCAGTTTGAATTTAGGCCTAAAGTCTCAACCGCCGATGCCGTACATCATCTTAAACACTATCTAGCACAAGAACTTGACAAGGGTAACCACACAGTAGAAATTTTCCTGGACCTCGCCAAAGCTTTTGACATAGTTTCCATTCCCACCCTGTTGCACAAGCTTGAGACCATTGGTGTAAGAGGAACCCAGCTGAAACTCTTTAAAAGTTATTTGGAGGACCGTACCCAATGCGTAAAGATTGGCAATGTTCTCAGCGCTGATAAGAAAAACACGTCATTTGGTGTTCCCCAGGGAAGTGTTTTAGGGCCTACTATGTTTTTAATATACATAAATGACCTTTGTAATCTAAAGCTAGAACACGGCATAATTGTATCTTACGCTGACGACACTGCTCTACTTTTTTCGGCAGACTCAGAAAATGAAGTGGACAAACTTGCACAACATGGATTCAATATTGTAAATAATTGGCTTCAACATAACTCACTAACACTAAATGCAGATAAGACTAACAACATTAGGTTTTCGATGCGCAAACAGACAACTAATTTTGCCCCAACGTTGTATACTCAACGATTAATACATTCAGGGAGCAAAATTTTCGAACCAAATATCATTTACAAATTATTTGTTTACCGTTTTTGAGGTTATGCTAAAATAAACAAATAGCGTTGTGCGATTTTTTTTTGTAAGTGGGTATTTAAAGTCAAGAAGGATGTAGACACAGAGATTCATAAGGCAAGACTATTACCGAGAGGATTTAAGCAACAAGAAAAGTTTGATCATTCAGAAGTGTTTACGCCAGTAGCAAAGTTGCCAACTTTAAGAATATTACTAGCCAACACTGCCAAATACAACTTGGATATACAACAAATGGATGTGAAGAGTGCCTTTTTAAATGGAAGAATAGATAAGGAAGTTTATCTTGAAAAACCAAAAGGTATGTAAAAGGATGGTAAAGTACTGAATTTAGTGAAATCCTTATACGGACTGAAGAAGTCACCTAGGTATTGCAATGGAGGTTTGACAAGTTCATGATACAGGAAGGGTTTATCCGCAGCAAGTGTGATTACTGTCTATATTACAAGCAAGGTCTGTTCTCAATTCTATGTACTTTTTTAAGTCGATGATATAATTTTAATCTCGGAAGATAGAAGAGAAATCGAGGAGACAAAGGCAGTGTTAAAGAAAAATTTTGATATGAAGGACACGAATGGAGTTTCTAAGTATTTAGGCATTAACGTAAAGATGAGTGAAAATTGTATTGAAATTGATCAGGAGAATTATTTGAGAAAGATATTGGAGAAATAAGATTGAAGATTGCAAGCCGGTTTCTACACCTATGGAGCCAAAACATGGAGTTGACAAGAAAGTGTAGAGAACTAATTGGAAGTTTTAAGTATGCAATGTTGGGTACATACCTGACATATGTTATGCTCTAAGTTACTTGAGTAGATATCTGGCAGGTGTAAATGAATATGTATGGAAGGGTTTGAAGAGGATTTTAAGATATATTAGTTTACAGAAACGGTGCAGAGGAGCATTTGATTGATTATTCTGATGCTGATTGGGGAGAAAATCATGCCTGATCTCAGAATAACAGGAAGTCTACATCAGGTTATATAATGAAGGTTCTAGTGTGGCGATGTCTTCAACTGAAGCGGAATATGTTGCTTTAGTATGAGGTATATCTGAAGGGTTTTTTAGAGGAAATTTTATTAAGTGTTATTGATTTCAAATGTAACAATATAATTATGTATGAAGAAAATCAAACCGCTATTCATATTGCTAAGAACCCAGTGCATGTATGTTTGAAAAGTGTAAAAGTGAGTTATTTTGATTAGTACTCAGTAAGTAGAAGTAGAGTCAGCAAATGATAGTGTTTTCTTATAATTACTATGAAGTTTTTGTTTAAATTTGGTAGTAGTGATGTGACATTGAGGAAGGGTGTTGGAGTAGCAATGTCACAATACTATTTTTCATTGTAGTCTCTAACGTTGTCTATGACTTCTTCTAATCTACGGCCTACTGATGCTGAAAGCGAGTGTCTGTCATATTGGGTAAAAAGACCATGGGCGGAATTGTCCCCACTCATCAACATAAATGAATTGTAGCTTAATTGTCTATAATATATCTGGGCAAGATGATAATTTGTTACTATGGGGACGTTTCCCAAATACAATCGTTCACGTAGTATTGACGAGTACTTAATTGTACAATACCTACTCATTTATGTATTCATTAGTGCAAAGGGGCGGCGCCATGCACGGAAAGATTAGTGGTTACAAAATACCCCGCCCCCCGCGACCTTAACTTATCAGCAGACAGTCGGGTTAAGTTGACACTGTGTTAAGTAACGGTTTTTACTTTACAACTACGACCTCTGCTTGTTTACTGCACTGATTGATAGCTTTTTGATTGACCCTGGCACGATAAAGGACTTTGTGATAACTGGTTTGGATACCTAATGTGTATTATGAAAAACGAGACGGCGGTGTCACCCGAGATTCCTGTCTTGCGACAAAGGCGGCACGTTTTGCAAGAGGCGTTTATTGAAAATGAACCTGAACCGAACTGATTTGTCAAGATGCAGTATTATGATAAATAATACGTGGCTGATAAGAGCGCGAATACAATCCAGACAAGTAAGATCACGCATATTATATTATTCGTATATACTAATTGATGGGAATATTAATAACAGACATGCCATTGCACACACTATTACTGTAGGTACCTGCTTGACAGGTAGTTGCACTTTAGGAATTTGTGCTCATGTCATAGGTACTGAAATAATATTGTGCCTCAGAACTAATTTGTGTTTGTTCATGTTCTGTTACAGTTGGCAATAAATGTTTTCTTTCTTGATTATATGGTACATGGGAATAGGTCGTCATAGAGATTTAAATCTGCCAGCGCAACTGGCAATAAGGCAATAAACAATATTATTATATTTATTTATAATAATGCACTCGCTATTTTTATTTGCCTACAATGAGCACTGTAAGTACTAATTAATCATATTTAGTACTGAAATTGTTAAAATAATTACAAGTGTAAAATTAAAATATTGTTTAATTAATACTTACAAATTGATTTCTAATTAAAATAATCCCATGGATTTATGTAAAAAAAAGGATTTAAACCAAATAGTGGATACTTTAGGAACATATTGGCATCAGTTCCATAAGTGTTGGTGGGTGGGGACGGAGCCCATACATATTTGCCCATGGTCCTTTATTAAAAGTATTCCACTTTAAAACTGTTTTAGTTTCCTCTAACCCACAATCTACAATATATTCAACCAGCTTTTATTTTACAAGATGAAATTAAAGTTTTAGTGAACAGAGTTTGGTACCCCTGACTTTGATTTTATTTTTATTGTAGTATTGACCTTTATTTATACTTACACAAATTACATAAAAAATAAGCCTATCAAGTTACATGTAAGATTAAAAACAAGAGTTACTACTGTTAACATTATGATTTTCTTCTGAAACTGCAGTTTAGTACACGTTTTAAACTATAAATCATTACTGTTAGTGACTAACAGTTTTCCAGATTCACATTTACATATTTTTCCCCATTTTGCAAGTACATGAAAAAATCTTTATTATCGCATAAAAGTTTATTTTGGCATAATATATCAGTATAAATTTTACCTCAAAAGTACCACTTCTTCATAAAACCTAGTTTTTCTGTCGGGTTGGAAACTGTTAGTCTTACCCCGCTTGACCTTACCCCTTTATCATAAACTAGCTTTTGCCCGCGGCTTCGCACGCGTAGACTACATGTTTCTCCTTACCATATTTTAACAGTATGTAGGGAAAAGTAAAAAATAATTATGATAAAAATAATGTAATATGAAAGTGTTTCTTAGGACAGACTTATACTTACCTACTTTAAATCAATACGCTCTATCCTTGTCCTGTCCCTATCCTTTCATTATCTCTGTGTTTATCCATGACTAATAATAAGTAATCACAATCAATAATTAAATTTTAGTATTTCCTTATAAACAACATTTTTAACCATTTTGGATGTCGGCCCCAATATCACCAGACTATTTGATGATAACACGTGAACACGCTACATAGAACTGTCCATGGGAAAAGCAATTCTCCCTTAAATCTACACCAGCATACTTCAGGGTTTGTCCTTGAGCCTTATTAATTGTCATTGCGAAGCAGACTTTCAAAGGCAACTGCAGTCGGAAAAAAGGGAAGATCATTAGGAATCAATGGAATTCGTGGTATGAACACAGTTTCGCCCTGAGAAGGTCCGGTCAAAATAGTTGCCACTACCACATTACGTGTTTGTGTAAGTTTCATGATTGAAGCTTCAGCCGTTTGGGCTGTGCGTTGATGGTCAGTGAGTGAGTCAGTCAGTCAGTCACTTTCTTCTTTTATATGTTTAGATGGTTTGCTTTTGTTTTTAACAAATAGCAAACAAATAACACAGCTCACAATGTTAGGACCCATTAATATGTATTAATGCTAATTTTTTTTTTTTTTTTTTTATCCGTGGTGCTAGGCAACTGGGCTTATCCCAGTTGTATATGACCCTTTGTGCCTATTGGCCTTGTTTGTTCTGTCTCCTGCTTGATATGGAGGGAAGTGGAAATTTACATTTTTCCTACTCCTCCGTTATTCTTTTCTGATTAATTTCGTTGCGGGATCCAAGACAGGTAAATTCATTCGCCGGGACTTCGTCGAGCTTCATTGCCTCGGCGCTTTTCTGGTGGTCGCCACTGTTGATTCTGGCTTTCAGGAGTTGCAGTGGTTTGGGAATAGTGCGGTGGGATTGTCAAAATAGCAATATAAAAATCAGTCTATCAACTTATTAAATAACATTTTTATTTCATTTAAAATAATATCCTAACTTATTTTTCTTCTAATCAGGTACAAAAAAAAACTATATTAAAAATTAAGCATACCCTAAAGTTGTATCACTTCTCCAAGTTATAATTCAAAGTTTTCTTTTAAAACAACTTTATGGCATCAATCAATCTGCCCAGTCTTATCCCAACTACGATGGGATTGTTATTGGGTGATTTTTAATTGTCTATGTTTTAAAAGCAAATCGTTTTCAAATATAGATTAGCTTGTGTTTTGACAATTGGTTGAAAAGAAAATTCGATTCATTGTTTTAGAAAGACTAGTTGGGAAATGTGTGTATTAATTTGATAGAAAATGTAGCTTTATATATCAAAGTTTATTTTGTGAGAATGAAGAATTAAATGAGTGTATGAAGTTAAAAGGATCCCAAAGAATAACCAATCCTGTGGGGACCTCTTAATCGAAATAAATTCCTATAAGAGGTCATGGGCCTTTTGCCTTCCAGGATTGGATGAAGATGAGCCTCCAAGATTGGATGAAGATGAGCTAAGCTACCTACCCTGGCAACTATTATGGTGATCATTTTATAATTTTATGTATTGGAAGTAATAAAATAGAAACATGACAGAAGAACTGTCAAAATTAGATACAAAATCAAACTACATCATTAGGAAAAAGAAATTACAGCTATTACTAATATCAAAAGGATTAAAATCAGTTATAGAAGGTTTAGATGTTCAACAAAAAATAAAGGAAGAATTTATTAGCAAAGATGCAAAAGCCCGATTTATAATCATTAATAGTGTGGATTCAAAATATGTTGGACGTATCATTGATTGTGAAAATTCAAAAGAAATTTTAGAAACATTGGATAGGATATTTTTGGGACAAATTGAAACGGCAAGATGTCATTTACTTCAAGATTTTTATAGGTAATTATAAATTTGAGAAAATAGATTTACTAGAGGATATTGGAGACCTAATGAAAATCGTTAACTCAATCAAGAGTACTGGAATGAACCTAACTGATACAGAGATTGTGTCGAAGATTTTATGTATTTTACCTAAGGAGTTATCGAGTTTCAGGGCAGCATGGGAATCTACTGCTAAAGAGGACAAAACTTTGGTAAATCTAATGTCAAGAATTCAATTAGAAATAAAAATGAAAGAAAGAGATAATAAAAATTCAGAAAATAAAGAAAATTGTGAAACATTTTTAGCAATAAAAGCTTGTTTTAAGTGTGGAAAGAAAGGACACATTGCAAAATTCTGCAGAAATGAAGAACATACAGGGTCCAAGAGCTTGAAGAACAACAGATTTATCATATGCTTAAAGTGTCTGAAAAATGGGCATAAAAATACAGAATGTAAAGAAAAATAAAATTGTGTGTTTTGTAAGTCAAACACACATTATTCAAAATTTTGTTTAGAAAAACCACAATTTTCGGTAAGTAATTGTACACAATTAGAAAATGATGATGAGAAAACTATTGAGTTCATA
>CATKRY010000023.1:0-23267 GCA_949775005.1 Orthosia gothica
GGTGGGAACATGGGCACGCGTTTGCACTCACCGCGAACCCACCGCAGCTGTCCGTCACCGGACCCTCTTTTGGGGAGTACCCCCCATCACCAGCGTACCAGAACACATTGTACGCCGTGACCACCCCAGGGACCAAACGAGCACATGACCAGACAACCCCGTGTATGAGACCCTTGGTCCCCCTGTGACGAGTCAGGTGAGTAGCCCCGCTTACATTTTTCAGCCGCGGAAGTTAGGGAGAGCCGCGCATTGCAATACCGGCACTCCTCTCAGCCGCGATGCTGCCCATACGACATCCCAGCCCACCTCAGTTGCGACGTCACCTCTGTTGCCAAGGGAAACCGCAACCTACTTGTTGGCCGCTACCTCGTCGGATTATCGGCAAAAGCCCCGACGACCACCACAGAAGGTGCCGACCTTCTCGGGTTCCTCTTTGCTTCACTGTGGGTGACCAAACCACGGCTACTGAGCTCCCCGGTCTCGACAATGCGGAAACCGCCCTGGAGGGGTATTGGTACATACATGGAGTTGCGATTAACTTAGTATACTAACACAACCAGTCTAATTTACGTAAATTTTAAATTTTTAAAAGCCGATTGCTAAAATAAAATAAAGAAAAACATGTCAATTTTAATTTGCAAATGCAAATA
This sequence comes from Orthosia gothica, assembly GCA_949775005.1. Lineage (NCBI taxonomy): Eukaryota > Metazoa > Arthropoda > Insecta > Lepidoptera > Noctuidae > Orthosia > Orthosia gothica. The sequence goes on from CATKRY010000023.1 coordinate 651, forward strand.
AGGTATCTAAGACATAAGCAGGCCGCTTCTGTCAGGTGTTTCGCCCACGTGAATTTCAAAAATTATCCCGAGGGAACATATTTCCTGGAGTAAAAGTATCTCATGTGCTAGCATTTTTTTTTAACAAAAATCACATTTTTTTTTTTGTTTTTTGTTTTACATCTGCAATCAGCCTCTGGGCTTTAATCAGATTGGTTGTTTCTTCATTTAACAGTTTGAGATTATTTACATCCTGCGATGCATCATCTCGTTATGCATCAGTGATATTAGATTGACGCTATTCGTTTTCTTTTAAGTCTATAAGTTAAGTTCGAGGACTTCAGTCGTGACACAGCGAGTTCATTTTTGTGTTGCTGAAGTCTTTGCTTATAATTTCTCTTTAATAGTGGCGATTTGTAAGTAATCATGTACTTATAAGTTATTTGTGAACCAAGGAGCGCAGCTCAAGATTTTCAATGGTTTTGTTTTGGAAGTGTTGTAGTATTTTCATATTTGAGTGGCTTGCCGAACTCCAGAGTTCTATACCATAAGTCCATATGGGTCTAACGACGCATTTGTATATTAATAATTTGTTTTCCTAGCTAAAAGATGACTGCCTGCCCAAAAGCCAGTAGATTATTCTAAGTTTCCTATTTGCTTGATCCCTTTTGGCCTTAATATGATCGCGCCAGGTAAGTCTTCTGTCAATGTGCATGCCTAGGTATTTGACCGTACGTTTCTGTGGAAGGGCATTTCCATCAAGTGTACCTGTTGAGCATTCTCCTCTTCTTATTTATTTATTTCTTAGAGCGAAAGTAATGTGGACAGACTTGGCAGCACTGGCCCTGATTCTCCACTTTTTCAACCATGATCCAATAACATCAAGGTGTTCTTGGAGTTTTGTAGATGCTCTGATAGGGTCTTCATCACAGGATAGTACTGCAGTGTCATCAGCATAAGTTGCGGTAACAATTTGCTTTGAGGTTTGTAGGTCAGCAGTGTAAACCGTATACAAGACAGGACCCAGTACTGACCAGTACTGACCGGCTTCTATGGGGTAGAGCGAAGACAGGCAGTTCCCAGACTTAACCTGGCACAGCCGGTCCTCCAGGTAAGACTTGAGCAGCAAGTATGCAGTGTGTGGTAAACAAATTTTAAGTTTACACAGTAGGCCCTTGTGCCATACTCGGTCAAATGCCTGTTGTATGTCCAGAAAAGCACCTGAACTATACTCCTTATTCTCCAGTGATTGTCTGATTGGGTGACACACACTGGGCACATGTTCCGTCGTTCCATGGTGTATCCGGAATCCAAATTGGTGTACGGGAAAGGTCTTTTGCTCCTCCAGTATGGGTGCCAACAGCTTAGACAATATCGGAAGAAGACTTATTCTATATGAAGGTCTATATGAATAAACTTCAGTAGGAGGTTTGCCTGGTTTAGGTACCATATTCATGGTTGAGATTTTCCAGATGCGTGGGAAATAATGTAGTCTCAACACTGCGTTGAAGAGAATAGTAACCAGAACGATTCCTTTTGTCGGTATATGATTCAGTACTTCTGCTGTAATCAGATCAAAACCTGGTGCCTTTTTCTTCTTCAGGTTGCCGATAGATTTCCATAACTCTTTTGGGGTATACAGTCGGAGTGGTAGGGACATTTGCTGATCGCTCTCAAGTATTTCGTCAATTTCTTCTTCTGGGTACATGTGGTTGGGTTGATTTGGCTTGAATACATTTGTCAAGAATTCGGCAAAGATCTCGGCTTTTTCCCCAGGTTTCCTCGCCCAGTTACTATTTGGTTGTTTTATAGGAGGCATGTGATCCTGTGGCCGTTTTAGCGTCTTTGTGATTTTCCAGAGGGAGTAGTCATCTAATTTAAGAGGTGATAATGTCTTCAGTTTGTCTTGAAGAGTGGCATTTTCTGCTAGCATTTGCTTTAATTTCTTTTGTGCTTTGTTTAGAGCCCTTTTATCATGTGCGTTCCTACTTGTTTGCCATTGGCGTCTCAGTCTCCGTTTTGCAGCAATCATCTCCCGTATCTCCAGTGTACTATCTTGTTGCTGCGGACTGTATTTGATGCTTGGAGTAGACAACCAAGCAGCTTTTTGAATCATGTTAGTTGTAAACCAAGCAGCATTTTCTACATCTTCCTCTGTTTTGAGGGGTATGTGCAAGTTGGCATTTTCTGTAATGTAGTTTTGGATGAGTCCCGGTCAGTTTTACGATTGTATAACGTCTCTCGGGGCTCATTCCAAATAATTGTAGTGCTCAGTGTACATATCACTAGTGTATGATCAGAGTTGCCGTCTTAACTTGATTCAACTTTTGTATACAGACCTGATATTCCTTTGATGATGAAAAAATCGATGAGGTCGGGTGTTTTATTGGGATCAGTTGGCCAGTAGGTTGGCTCCCCTGTTGACAGTATATTGAGTGAATTTGCATCTATTGCCCTTTTCCACTCTGCCTCTGGTTGTGGTCAGCCTAGAGCCCTAGTAGGTATTACCAATTGCCTCCAGCGATATATCAGCCTCCAAGCGTGTTAAGAAAATCGTTGAACATTTGTTCTGTAACAAGATGCCGAGGCGGAGAGTACACTGCAGCTATGTTAAGTGGGCTCTGCCAATCGTCAATTGATATTACAGTAGCCTGTAGGTGTGCCTGTCTAAAGCTTGGGAGAACGTGTTACTTGATGCTATCCTTTATTATGATTGCAGTTCCAGCATGTGATGTTCCGTCAGGGTGATTAGTATAATATACATGAGAATTTTTGATGGTTATGGCTTTTTTTATCAGTCACATGTGACTGAGATTAGAAGAATATCTATTTGGTTATGTTTGATGAAGAGTTCCACTTCATGTTTATTAGGAGGTAGGCCGTTTATGTTCCTTGCTGCAATTCCTAGGAATGTAATTTATTATACTGGGCAACTAGAGTCGTTAGGAGTCCCATAAGGGTACATATTTGTTGTATGAGAATATCTATTTTCTCTGATTGCTTTGAAATTATTTGTTCTAAAGAACTTGAGGACTGAGATTGTTTGTTCTCTGAGTTTTTGTTCCAGTGTGCAGTGTTTCTGGGATCTGAAATTGATGGGTTTGGTGTTTGTGTTGCAGGTCTACTCGGAGGCAATGGTGGAAAGTCTTCTATTTTAAATGGGACTGTGTAATTTCTGGCATTGTTTATATATTATGTTGAAGATGCTTTCGTGAGATTTGTCTGAACAGTTTTCTTGTTCGAATCTCCTTGTACACTTGGCAGCCCTTGTAATTAGCAGGGTGGTCTCCTAGACATAAGGTGCAGGTGGCTAGGGTATTTTTGTCTTTTTTGGACAGTCAATGGTTCGGTGTCCTTCTGCGCATTTAACACATCGGAAGGGGCGCATGCAGATATTTTTAGTGTGTCCATATTGTTGCCATCAAGCACATTGAGGGATTTCGTTTGTTTTTCATGGATCTCCTATCCTAACTTTTGTGCTATATATACATTCTATACGCTTAAGTTGGGGGTTATTTGGGCCAGGCTCTACATTCACGAAAAAAATTTTGAGAGGTTTCTTGTTTCTTCTTGAAAGTGCACATATGATCTTACCTCTGACTTTGTTCCCAGTTTTTTTCTATTTCCTCTACAATGGCTTCTTTGGGTGTTGTGTGGTGCAGATTTTTAATTACGATTCTGCAGCACCTATTGTCTTTCTGAGCGAATGTATGTCCTACAAGTCCATTCTTTCGTATTAGATCTATAACCTCTTTGTACGCTTCACTTGTATGCACCATAACTCTTAGATGATCTCTATTGACTATTTTATAGTTGTAGCTGCTCCTTGGTACTGAGCTGTTCAATAGTTCCGTCAGTTTTGAGATACCCGTAAAACCATACAAGATTATTGGTGGAGGTTTGCTTGGTTTCTTAACATGGTGAGATAGTGGTCAAGCGCGAGCCTATAATTTATATAAAAAAATGGGTTTGGCTTTCCATAGGTTCAAGAGATTCCGGTAAGTCTACTGGGAGTTTGCTATATCTATTGGATGTATTGATAGAGGTCTGCAAGTTCTGTTCTAGACTCTGTCTTTCCGCTGACGGTGGGCTGTTAGAGACCTTTTTTACCCGACTTCCGAAGGAGGGTAATGTGTTTATCAGTCTATTTATGTATGTATATATGTATGTATGTTTGTTCTTATGGCGTTCCAGAGCCCAAACGCGTTGGCCGATTTTAATGAATCATACGTCAATTGATTTGTCTTAACCCTGCAAGTGTCATAGGCTACATTAAAATTGGACAATAGAAAAATGTCGGATTTTGGGCGCCATATTGTGCGGGCCCAAATTTTTTTTGCCTCGAAACCCATCTTGTGGGGTATTAAAATAAAGGGTTTTAAGAGGTGATTTCAAAAATATATAACACTTATATGTTCAAATGTATCTAATTCAAAAAAATCGTAACTAAAAAGTTATAAATAAAAAAAACAGAAAATACCGAAGGTGTCGATGAATCCAACTGTCAAAAAGCTTTCATGGCAAAGCTTACTAACCCAACGCAACCCAAAAAGAATAAAAAAAGTTAACACAAAAAATCAAAAAACCTTAAAAAAATCAGCGGAGGATTCACCAGATTTTGGTCAACGAGCAACACAACACGATTTTTTCCTTGTTTACGAGCTTTTAGTTCGCTTTTGAAGCAGTCGGGTTTTTTGATTTTTTGTGTTAACTTTTTTTATTGGGTTGCGTTGGGTTGGTAAGCTTTGCCATGAAGGGAGGACAGTTGGATTCATCGACACCTTCGGTAACCATCGCTGGTGGCGGCGGCAAGTCTATCTCTTTTGCATTGCCGTCTGCACTAGATCTATTCCCCACTGAGGAAAATCTAGGTCTTTGATTAAAGAGGCTTGGGTGAAACGCCTACTGCACAAAATTTCTTTTAATCTTGTCAGTAGCATTTTCGGTCACAAGGACCTGGTCATCCACCCCTGTGCAACTCATTGTAGTATTTTTTTTAATTTTTACAATGGCAACACTATTCCGAATGTCAAATGACATGTCGACATCTGACATTGAAAATATTAAAAAAAATTAGGTGGATGGAGAAAAAGATAAAATGAAATTGTCACTATTAAATTTTAATCACTGTTTTAGTTATGAATCACTGATTGCTTGTAGCTACCAATAATTGTTCACAGTTATCTACTATATAAAAATAAGTCGGGTTTCTTGCTGACGATATAACTCCAGAACGCACGAACCGATTTCCAAGGTTTTGCATTCTTTGGAAAGGTTTCGGGCTCCGTGAGGTTTATAGCAAAGAAAATTCAGGAAAATTAAAAAAAAAGCCTTTTCAAGCGGGAAAATCATTTTTCACATACAGCGCCATCTCTGATACATAGCATGTACTACAAAGATGGCGCCGGTGCGTGATACATTGTTTGACAGCTACTAATTGTTCTCTGATCAGTTAATTTCAAGTGACAATCCGGTATTGTGTTCACTGTGAAATTGTGAAAAAAAGTAAAAAAAAGTTAAAGTTAAGTTAAAGTTATTCGTTGTTTAAGGTCTCGGTCTCCGTGAGGTTTATAGGTAGGGTAGGGTAGGGTAGGGTAGGGTAGGGTAGTGTAGGGTAGGGTAGGGTAGGTTAGGGATTTTTTTTTTTTTTTTTATCTTAACTCTAATCCCCGCCAACGAAATTGGCGCCTTATGTGCTTAACCTCTGTCATTCCGGTCAATCTTCTGTGCCTCTCGTACATTCATTCCTCATACCGTATCTTTTTGCATTCATCATCTTGCATTCCGTGGGTAGGACTACTCCCACTTTTATTAAACTATTCTCTGGCATAATTTATTGCTTATAAAAATAGTTAAAATACATTAAAAACAGAGGTGCTATTATAAATTTGAGCAAAAGGAAATTTTAACATATTGGGCAAAAGGTGCTATTTATCACAGATCAGATAATACAGCTAGGGATAGAACACAATAGTGCCATCTATCACACAATTAAAACATTCAATAAACTTAGGTACTAATTTGCAGCTTTGTGCGTGTTTTCCTATGCTTCTAAGCTGTTATTGTTGCAAAATAATAGTGAAACATAGTGACGCTTCAACTTTTGTTTCGTGCAATGACTACGTTCGCCACATTAATGCAGTATATCAAAAACTTTTCTCTAAGTCTCTTGTCCATGAGCCCATGCAGATTCTCCCTCGATATTTTCCTGTCCAGCTCACATTCAAGTTGGTAGCGCTCCCTGATAAATAACGGGCATTCTACAAGTATGTGCTGGACAGTCTCTGCCACGCCTGGATCGCAGACGCACGATGGACTCTCCTTACACTTGAAACGATTCAAGTATTCAGAGAACCCACCGTGCCCCGTCAAAACTTGCGTGAGGACGCCTTCGGGCCGCACCTGTTGTACGATACGGAAAGCCGCTATTGCATCCGGAAGAAACATTTTCGTCACTGAGGCAGTCTCGCCCGAAACATATCTTCGATTCCATTCATCAAGCGATTCCAAGCGGATCAGTCGCTTGATAAATGAAACCGGACATTGGTCGTAGTCCGGCTTCCTCCGTGACGACAATGCTGCCTCCTTAGCCAACTCGTCCGCTCGCTCATTTCCCGGCAGGCCCGCGTGGGCCTTGATCCAGAACAAAGACACATCTTTGCTCTGGCCCAGGGCGTGAACCAGGTTGGCGCGCGCGCGAACTGCCAGGGGATGGAGAGAGCCGTGGTTTGCAAGCGTCTGCAATGCGGACATTGAGTCGCTATACAAACCAAAGCTCGCCTCTTGCCATGCGAGGATTACTTCTGTCGCTTTACAAATGACCAGAAGTTTCGCCTGGTAGACTGTGCAGTACGCGGCAAGGCTAAGCTTGAGGTTCCGGACTTCGCCCTCACTATCCCAGATGGATAATGCGGCTCCTACCTTCCCCTCAATCTTGCTGCCGTCGGTGAATATTCGCACCGCCTGCACATTGTTACTGTCTAGTAACTCTTGGTCTGCCAGGCACATGAACTCCAGGGGCATTTGCATAGCTGGATGAGGGGCTTCCGCAAACCTTACCGCACTCTCGATCTCCCTGTCTCCTGGCAGAAGCCGGGATGACCCTCTCCTCGCTTCATACAGGGCGGCTGCCTCTTGTATACGCAGGTCTAGAGGTAGTATCCCAGAGAGTGCCAGTGCCAAGTTCAAAGAGACAGTACGGTAAGATTTGCAGAACTTCTGAGCGAATCCACGTTGAACAGAGCCTAACTTCTTCCGTACACCCAACTTTTGTGCAGCGGGTGCCCAGGCGGCGGCTGCGTATGTCACTATGGGCTCAATTGTTGCCGTGTAAATTGTACGTATGAATTCCGTGTTCAATCCCCAGCTCACCTTTGCAGCACGGGACAGCCGCTTGTATACGTTAGCTGCCCTCTTGCAGACGTTCGCGGCATGCTCATTAAAAGTGAGCTTATCGTCTATGGTTAGACCCAGCAACTTCATTTTCTTGACCATACCGATGCCGACCCCAGCCATGCTCAGCACTGGAGTGTCGTACTTAAGCTTATTGGTTATAGTCATCGCACAGGTTTTGTGCGGTGCAAACCTCAGCTTATTTCGGACGCCCCAATCCTGAATATGGGCGAGGGCTGCATTGGCAGTTCTAGAGACTTCAGTCGCCGTGTCCCCATCCACGACCAAGACGATGTCATCCGCGAACGCCTGCACGAAAAGTCCGCGCTGTTCTAGGTCCTGCAGTAGTGGGTCGAGAACGAGGTTCCACAGGATTGGACCACCGATCGACCCCTGGACACAGCCCTTGCTAGTCTCTCGCGTGCATTCCTCCCCGGCATACCGAACCTTGACCTTCCTACCGTCGAGATAGCTGTCTATCAGCCTCCTGACGTTAACCGGGCACTTTTCCTCAGCCAGTCTGACCCTTATGGCTGGCCACCAGGCGCCATCGAAGGCACCCTCTATATCTAGTGACACCAGGACAATTAGCTTCTTCAGCCTCAATTTGTCCTTTACGTGCTCCACTAGCGTATAGAGGGCGTCCTCGGTGGGGTAGGGTAGGGTAGGGTAGTGTAGTGTAGGGTAGGGTAGGGTAGATAAATGTTTGGTCTTTTTATGGCAAAACAAAGTTTGCCGGGTCAGCTAGTTACTTTATAAAGTTTACTTTTGTAATGTTTCCAAACACAAAATCGTGGTTTTATGCACGAGATCACTTTTATTTTCGGACAGTATGACAATGCGTGTTGACAGTTCAGTTGACAGCCGCGAAAAAAAGTCACAAATGAAAACAAAAATCCTAGGTACGCTGCATTTGACTAAAAATAAATACAACAAGCAAATTAACTAAGTACTAATAAAAAGATTATAAGAATCATTATTTTTTTCAAGAAGGTAGTTTATGAACGTACCATAATTGGCTACGAGGTATCAAGAACTTGGCAAGTAGTATTATGTGTTGTATTTGAACATAAGTTATATACTTGTGGTCTGAAATTGAAATGTCTACTTAGACGTCGGTTTTAATATGTTAGAAGAAACTTATATTTCTGCTATGTTGCCTTTTTTATCAACAGACTATAAAATACTGTCGTATTCTTGCGTTGAAAGCAATCTATTAAAACGTAGTAAATGTGAGTTTTGTGATTTGTCAGAGTATTTTTATGGTTTGGAAAATTATAACTTGGTTATGAAAACTGGGATTCACAGTCATAAAACTACAAAAGTCGTTCCCAATATACGGTCGTTATTAAAGCCAAAGTTTATAGCACTAGCGACCTGCCCCTGCTTCGTAAGGTTTTAACAACGTGACAAAGGAACGATTTATGCTATGTACCTAACTTGATAAAATTAGTGTATGATGAAAATGAGTATACACATAGCCTTCTAGAATAAAATCTCTATTTGATGATGGAAATCACATCAAAATCTGTTCTAAGGTTTAAAAACACAACGCGGCCGTTCAGACAGACATAAAAAGTGATTTATTTTATATTACCTTTGTAAAAAACTCTACAAATAAACAAAAAGTTAGGTTTGCAATAAAGAATTGAGGAGAATAGCATTTTATTAAATGCATATGAAAGTATACCTATACGGCAATTTAAAAAAAAATACAATCTGTCCGTTTATGCCGGCTAATCTCCGAAACGGCTGGACTGGCATATAGCTGATGTAACGCTTATTTTAGACAAAGAAGTAGGGTTCCACGTAAAAAAAACGTGTTTTAATTTTATTTAATTAAACTTCTTTTTTTCAGTTTTACGAACTTCGCGGATGAAGTCGCAGGCAACAATAAGTGTAACATGAAGGGCATGAAAGAATTGAGAATAGTCAATAAAATAAAAAAAGCTATTGTACCGTTGAAATCGTGCCGTATTTATGGCCTACAAAAATATACACTATAAACAGCAACCAAACGACAACTTCGTTCGGGTACAGATAAAACAAACATTCAAATTTTCATGTTAAAATGGTGTTATTCTACCCCACGTTTGTTATTTCTATAAAATGTCATGTACAGACCGTTATGTTGTCATAATCTAAATAACGAAAAATATGGTGTACACGAGACAATATTATATTTTTTTATTCAAAAGAGTTTGTTTGTGCTTATGGTATGAACAGTAATATCAAAAGAGTAATCGAATTTCTTTTAATACGCCTCGAAAATAAAAAGGAATGCCAGTCACACAACAGTACTTAAATTACTATGTACTAGTTTTTCTTTGATGAAGTGACAGGGGACAGGGCGGTATAGAAGAAGAAAACGTGTTGCGCCGACCCCAAGTAATATGGTTCAAGGGCAGGAAGATGATGATTACTAGTTTTTCTAGGGGCTTCACCTGCGTGAAATTAATTCAAGACCAAAAATTATCCTATGTCCTTAGATCAATGCCATAGACTAGTAACCCATGTTAAAACTCTTTCTGTCTGGGGCTTTCTGATGGGGCATTGTAAACAAAGCAAAAGAAGATGTATAGATCGTAGCTGGTGGCGTACTGTAGTTTCTGCCAATCCTCATGAGAAAAAGGCGTGAGATTACGTATGGGTATATAAAGGGATTAAAAGAACTTTAAATTGGAATCGCAAATAAACTGGGTCATGATTCGGTGACAAAAATACGGAATTTCACTCAGTAATGACAAAAGTTTAACTCGAATATATTCAAAGTTCGAAACTCGTTGTGCGCACAGTTGGCAATTGGTTAAAGTCCTCGCACCAAATAATATAAAAACCTTGTTACATAAATATTGGCAAAGTACCTACATTTTCTCCTTCTTACATTTTTTAATAATGCGAAATGGTCTTAAAAAGGTTCAAGTATGAAGAAACGATTCTAATAAATTAATTTTTATATCTAATATAACGTTATATTTATTTATTTATTTAAACTTCGTGTACAATGGTAATACATAGGCGGACTTAATGCAGCAAGGTCTTCTCCAATCTATTATATATTAATCTATGGTCTTCTCTACCAGTCAACTTTAGGGTTAAAAAGAACACAACAGTGGTAGGAGACCAAAATAAAAATAAAAAATGAACAATAATTAAAATTGGTTATTAAACTATCTAACTAATAAATTACATAAATAATTTCTAAAACAATAGACTAACAAATATTATAATAAATACTATATTCTAAACTAAACAGAAATTTAAATATAATAAATATGACAAAGACAGAGCTATGTAAGAGAGGACAAGTAATAGTTCCGGATTTTACGATTAAATGAAAATTTACTCTCATATATATGTACATATACTCTCTCTTATATATAAGTTATATATAAGTGCAGTGGTGGTAGGTGGCCCAGTGTTAACGGCCCCGGCTTACGTATCGTATGTCTTGAGTTCAAACCCAGGGTAGAAAAAGAGTTATCACGGTGTAACACCTGTTTTTTTGGTAGAAATATTTCTTGTTAGATGAAAGTTAGTTACCCAGTTCATCGTTGGGTTTCACTATATTTTATTCCTTTTATGACGTTTCTTTGTTCTGAACTCGTGGCTGGAGTGTGGAACCACTTAAGAACTGCACTTTAGGACAATAATTTCAACATAAACACATCCATTTCACTAGAATTACTTTAAATATTTTCACATCAAACCTCTCATGATTTGTTTACTTGGATTTGCTTGACGGATTGCAGCTGACGTGCCGAAGTGCGTTCCGATGCGCGCAAATCCAGTTAAAATCGCATTAAACATTTAAAATCATTTTTATGAGTAAGCGATCGGGTAGAATTCGGATTTTGTTTTAAGGTTACCTGTGATGTTGTCCCGTTTTTATTGGCGTGCCCATCTTTTTTCTCTTGGAGCAACTGCGTGGCGGAGCCCTGTGATTGAGAGTGGACTGGAATCATCACCAGGGTGTCAGGCCCTGGCTCAAGTAACTGAAGGAACGCGGGTGCATTTTCGTCAGAAAAAGTCTGAAACGCCCTCCCACTTCTCAGAGCGGGCGAAGTCATTAGACGATAAGCCACATTAAAAAGAACAGTCTAAGTGAGAGTCGGACTCACACACGATGGGGTCCGTACCATTATCGCAATAAACGGCAAAAAAATCACGTTTGTTGCCACAATAAAATATTTATTTAAATGATAAATGATAAATCATAAATAAATAAATAAATGATTGTATTTCTGTAAGTTGGTTTGTACAAACGCTTTTACATGTCTAACATATTTTTTTTTTTAAACTAGATGAGGTCGGCGTTTCCTATCTGACTACTCTGAGAAGAAAGGCCGAAACAAACTCAGAGGTCACAGTCTCTTTTAAAGTCCTGACAAAATCTTGGTTCGATCATGTGAAGACCATGTAGACTGATGTCTAAAATGGTCTTTTGAGGAAAGAACCAGCCAGATTGAGTGGACATGTCCAGTCAGTGCACGCATTTGTCAATAACCGAGCAGCTCAACTCAGAATTTAAGGAGCTCAACGATTCGACGAACAATACCAAAGAAAGGACATTCGGGTAGGCCGCATAAACTACTCAAACTGCCAGACCATGATTAAAAACTAAGATAAATTAAAAAACAAAATAATGATCCACATAGTCTTCACATTCACAATAATTAAAATAAAATAATATAATACTTTAAAAAGTAAATATTCTTGTCATTGCAAGAAAACAAATAAAAAAAAATATTTTTTTTAAAAATAACAAAATTCATGGTGCAAAATATTTAAACAAAAAAAAACTAAATTAATTGGAGCAGCTCACTCCCAAGCCGTTTTATCCTCAACGTAATCTTTAATGCTATAAAACGCTTTTTGGCACAACTTACGTTTAATGAATGATTTAAATTATTGATTGATATATATTTCATTCTGTTTATAGCAGCAATGAGTATTTTTTGTTATAGCGGTAATAGAAATACATGATCTGTGAAAATGTCAACTGTCTAGCTATCACGGTACATGAGATACCAAAGACCTTATACGTATTTCTTACTACTAGACTGTGTACCAAAAATTTTTGTATAGCTAAAATGAAATCTATAACCATACATCTAGGTTAGCTATTCCCTTATAAGCGGTAGCTAACCAAAAGCGGTCCTGAGCGAGAGGGTGCCCGCTGGTAGTGTGTCCTTGTCTGACATCTTGCCAGCTCAACTAATCATTGGGTTTGGTAGAAATGGTAGAAAATTTTATATTTTCTTTTTTATGTAATACCAAAACGAACGAATAAAAAATATATTTAAATACGTTTCAAAGTCTATGAAACTTTGAAGCGTATTTAAATATGTTTACAGTTCCTTTAATTAATCAATTCATTGTATTTAAAAAATAATTCATTAATACTGAGTAAGAGTAGTACTTTTAAATGTTTGGGCCTGGTAATACTAAATGTAGGACCACCAGGTTTGTGGAGTTTTTGGCGGGTTTTGTTCGAGTAAAATTCAGCGGCTGATAATATTATTCGCAAATTGATTCCTAGTGGAATAAAATTGGTGAAGTTAAGTTTCTCAACTGTCTACGCAACTGGACATTAAGTGAAATAATTGTGATCCTTTGGGGTATTTCAAAGCATCGTCTGAAGACTGCAGGATCATCTCACGCCTCTCCTTCATGAGCTTGAGAATAAGATCAGAGAGCTTTTTGTTTCTATCTATACGATGGGTCTTGAATAACAAGACTTATCCAGACTTGGGATTTGAGGGTTATCGAGTCCCCCTCTCTCTTCGAACTTCAGATAACCCTATAATACTCCATCGTAAACTGCTCAATTCCTCTTCGAGTTCTGTCATCTTATCGTCGGTCCGGAGTCCGGAGTGTGCGCGTGTTGTACGTTGCCAGGTCATGTCGTCGGTATTTGTTGGGGTAGCCGGATCTCGTCCGGGATTCTTTGCACCCCTTGCCATACCTTAACCTAGATCGCTACCGTAGTCGAGGGTAGGCAGGCTGTTTATTTGTGCTATTCATGGGGAGTGCTTTGCAGGCGGGTTGGCGATCCCAGTATGGTTGTTAAAAACATGGGCTGTTGAAATTCTTTACGCCCGACACCATACGGTAAATGATGTAGATTCCAAAAAATATATACACGTTTCTTTTTTTTCCTTGAATTTGGTAGGTTTAGGAAGCGTAGTTAGGTAGGATATATACATATATAGGGATACTTACACTATTGTTTTTACAATCAATTTGTCCCTTGTTATGTTTGGTCATGGTCACCTCATTAGAAAGAGACACTACCAACGGGAGCCCTCTCGCTCGGACCGTTTTTTGCGCCATAGTGCACAGTCTAGTAGTAAGAAGTATAAGGTCTTTATTTATTTCGTAACAATTGCTTGCTGTACTAACAGTTTGCACCAAAACGTACAGCAAGCCAAAGACATAAACACTTATAAACTAAAGAACTTTACACAAACATTTAACATAGCTTTATCTTTATCATAGCTTTTTTTTTTTTACTTTGTGAGATACAGCCTGGTGACAGACAGAAAGATTGACAGACAGACGGTCAGTGGAGTCTTAGTAATAGAGTCCCGTCTTTACGCTTTGGGTATGGAACCCTAAAAAGGTTATTAGTTCGAACCCAGGCAGGCGCTTTACTTTGTGTAAATTATTTCATCACCACTGCTCTTAAAACGGTGAAGGAAAACATCGTGAGGACACCGGCATGTCCTAGAACCAAAAATTTGAAATTGTGTGACATTCACCAACCCGCAATTGACCCGCGTGGTGGATTAAGGCCTATTACCCCTCTCATAGAGAGGATAATTCCTAAAACATTTTCTTTCGTGATTCTTGCAAATGAGGAAGATATCGGGAAACGAGGCTTATCATTTATCACAATCGGTTTCTTTGTAGAAGATACCATTTAAGTGAGTTATTTGACCATGACTACATACACTCACGACACGTGGGAACTCGAAATAGTGGTTAGTGCCTACTTATTTATTCTTACAGCAAAAATGACAAAATTACAGTTTATGCCACGCGTCACTAGCGTTTATTCTGATCACGAGTTTCCTGGCTTCAATTCCCTCCTCAAAAAGTGTTATGAGATTTTGTTTTTCGGTGTTTTCATCTGGAATTTTGGTTGACGCCAATATGACTTAAATATAATGGTGAGACGTGATTGAACTATTGGTAGGTATCTATATCTCTGGCTAACTCTTCGAGGTGGTGGCGTGGCGTTATGTTACATTTTCTACAGGTACGAGGTACGTAGCACGAACTTAAGAAGATAGGTACTTACGCCTTTGTCAGGATTGAGGAATGCAAAGGTAATCTATATCTATAAAAGCGAACGGTGACTGACTGACTGATCAATCAACGCACAGCCAAAACTGCTGAGCCTAGAAGCATGAAATTTGACAGAATGGTTCCTCAAGTGACGTAAGTGTGCACTAAGAAAGGATTTTTGGAAATTTCATCCCTAAGGGGGTAAAAAGGGGGTTGAAAGTTTGTATGAAAAATCTAATTCCTTCAACCAAAATTCATGAAACTTAGCACAAATAGTATTCTAAGTAAATGATAAAGATTGACATTATTAGTTTTTCAAAACTACCCCCAAATAATGATTTAGGGGTTGTTGAAATTTGTATGGAAAATCTGATTTCTTGGGTCAATAAACTTGAAACTTGCCCCAAATACTAACCTAAATGAATAATGAAGGTTGCTCTTATTATTTTTTGAAACTACCCACAAAAGACGATTTAGGGGATGTAATTTTTTTTGAAGAATGTGATTTCTTGGGTAAATAAACATGAAACTTGACATAAATACCATCCTAAATAAACAATAAAGGTTGTCATTATTAGTTTGAAACAAAAGACGATTAAGGAGGTATTAAAGTGTTTAAAAGAAAAAAAAAACTTGGGTCAATAAACTTGCCACTATCTAAATGAATTATAAAGGTTGCTCTTATTATTTTTTTAAAACTACCCCCAAAGGACGACTTAGGGGATGTCATTTTTTTTGAAAAATCTGATTTCTTGGTTGAATAAACAAAAAATTTGACATAAATACCATCCTAAATGAATAATAAAGGTTGCTTTTATTATTTTTTGAATTTACCCTCAAAAGACGATTTAGGGGTCAATAAACATGAAACTTGACATAAATTCCAACCTAAATAAACAATAAAGGTTTTCAATAATTAGTTTTTCGAAAGTACCCTTAAAATACGACTTCGGGGTGGTAAAGATTTTTGATTAATTTAACTGCACATAGCTTCTTTTTATGACGTTGGGGAGAACTTAGGAGGGGTTTTTGGAAATTCAACTTTTTAAAGGGTTAAAAGGGAGACATTTATTTGTATAAAAATCTTATTCCTTTGGCAAAATAATAAAGGATGGCATCATTAGGTTTTCGGATTTACCCCCAGAAGACGAATAAGGGGTGTCAAAGTTTCTTTAAAGAATCAAATGGCACTAGCATGGGGACCTCTACATCGATTTGGAACTACCGAACTGGACCGTTTGTCTCAGGTTTAATAGCAGCTTATTTTTGGTTGCCATCACACTAACGATTTCACGGGTGGAGTTAATATTATAAATGTGAAAGTGACTCTGTCTGTCTCTCTGTCCACCTTTTCACGCTTAAAGCGTTGAACCGATTTAGATGCAATTTGGTTCGGAGATATTTTGAGACGCTGGGCAGGACATAGCATAGTTTTTATCCCAGAAATCTTACTTAAGGGGGTGGAAAGAGAGGTAAAAGTTTGTATGGAAAACTCACATTATTATGCTGCGATATAAAAAATAAGCTATTCGAATTACTAATGCTTCGCAGACGAATTCGCGGGCAACAGCTAGTCATCTATCTATATCTATAAAAGCGAAAGGTGACTGACTGACTGATCAATCAACGCCCAGCCAAAACTGCTAAGCCTAAAAGCATGAAATTTGGCAGAAAGGTTCTTCATGTGACGTTAGTGTGCACTAAGAAAGGATTTTTGGAAATTCTACCCCTAAGGGGGTAAAAAGGGGGTTGAAAGTTTGTATGAAAAATCTAATTCCTTCGACCAAAATTCTTGAAACTTAGCACATAGTATTCTAAGTAAATGATAAAGATTGACATTATTAGTTTTTCGAAACTACTCCCAAATGATGATTTAGGGGGTGTTGAAGTTTGTATGGAATAATCAGATTTCTTTGATCAATAAACTTGAAACTTGCCACAAATACTTATCTAAATGAATAATAAAGGTTGCTACTATTATTTTTTGAAACTACCCCCAAAAGACGATTTAGGGGTGTTAATTTTTTTTTGAAGAATCTTATTATCTAAATAGACAATCAATAAACATGAAACTTGACATAAATTCCAACCTAAATAAACAATAAAGGTTTTCAATAATTAGTTTTTCGAAAGTACCCTTAAAATACGACTTCGGGGTGGTAAAGATTTTTGATTAATTTAACTGCACATAGCTTCTTTTTATGACGTTGGGGAGAACTTAGGAGGGGTTTTTGGAAATTCAACTTTTTAAAGGGTTGAAAGGGAGACATTTATTTGTATAAAAATCTTATTCCTTTGGCAAAATAATAAAGGATGGCATCATCAAAAGACGATTTAGGGGATGTTATTTTTTTTGAAGAATCTAATTTCTTGAGTCAATAAATATGAAACTTGGCTTAAATACCAACCTAAATAAACAATAAAGGCTTTCATTATTAGTTTTTCGAAACTTCCATTAAAATACGATTTCGGGTTGGTAAAGATTTTTGATTACTTTTACTGCACATAGCTTGTTTTTATGATGTAGGGAAGCACTTAGGAGGGAACAGAAAAAGGGGGACAAAGATTGTATGAAAAATCTAATTCCTTCAGCTAATATTCTTGAAACTTGGCACAAATAGTAATCTAAGTAAAAGATAAAAGGCTGATATTATTAGTTTTTTGAAACTACCCTCACAAGTCGATTACGGGGGTGTTGAAGTTTGTATCGAAGAATTTTATTTCATGGGTTACTAAACTTGAAACATTGCACAAATACTAACTTAAATAAATAATAAAGGTTGTTATTATTAGTTTTTCGAAACTACCCCCAAAAACAGATTTAGGGGGAGTTAAAGTTTTTTTGAATAATCTTATTACTATCTAATCTAATAAACTTGAAACTTAAGCAATAAAAGTTGTTTTTATTAGTTTTCAAAACTACCCCCAAAAGACAATTTGTATTTTTTTTTTGATGAATCTTACTTCTTGAGTTAATTAATTTTAAACTTGACATCTATACCAACCTAAGTAAACAATACAGGTTGAAATTTTTATTTTTTTTAAACTAACCCCAAAATACAGTTTTTTAGGGGTGTTAAGGTTTTTTGAAGAATCTTATTTCTTGAGTTAATACGAGTAAACTAGAAACTTGACATAAATACCAACCTAAGTAAACAATAAAAGGTTGTCATTATATTATTTCGAAACTGGGTGTTAAAGTTTGTTAAGTATCATCCGGGACAAGGTTTCGTTTTTGATGGGATCTAAGGGAGCACGAAGAAGGAATTTTCGGAAAATCGACCTTTCACCATCATCATCATTTCAGCCAAAAACGTCCACTGCTAGACATAGGCCTTCCCCAAGCGCCGCCACACTGATCGGTCCTGTGCGTTTTGCATCCACCGGACTCCCGCAGCCTTGACCAGGTCGGACTTCCTAATTTGCGTTTTACGGTTCGCAGTCGCCACTGAACTGTCAACCTTTAAGGGGTGAAAAGGGGGCAATTTGTTTGTATGAAAAATATCATTCCGTGGAGATAAAATAATAAATAATCAAAATTAACATAATACGTTTTTTAAAACTACCTCCCCCCTGATAGGTTTAAGTGATATTAGTTTTTTTGAGACATCTTACTGAGAAATCTAACTAAAATAAACAAAAAACCGGGCAAGTGCTGTAGCGTTACGTATAGCTCAGTGGAGCTATACGTAAGCCACGTTATTAAAATTAAGATAAAAGGTTAAAATTAAATTAAATTATGAAAATAAAAGGATATAGAGAGCAGAACTATGGTCAGCTTCGCACGACGTGGGCAGCTACGACGTGGGCAGCTATCCAGGCAGCAGCTCGGGCAAGAAGTCGTGGAATGCCCGAGGTAGGTAGGTGATCAGGCAGCTACGACGGACATGCAGGCAATCGGGCAGGTAGGCAGGTCAGCATACACCAAGGGTAGGTGGTCCAGGCAGGCAATCAGGCAGGTAGGCAGTAGAATAACAGCAGAATGGATAGCAGGATGGATAAACAGGCAAACGGGTAAGTACGTAGGCTCCGAGGGGTGTGGAGGCCGGCTATGGCTCAATACGCCAAACAGCGAGCCCTTTGATACGTCGTGACGACTGAGGAGGATTATGTACCAGTAAAGATGCACACATTTATAAGTATCACACTCAATTATTATTATTTATTGCACTTCAAAGGTTTGA
Source organism: Orthosia gothica (assembly GCA_949775005.1). NCBI lineage: Eukaryota > Metazoa > Arthropoda > Insecta > Lepidoptera > Noctuidae > Orthosia > Orthosia gothica. Next base: position 19,499 of record CATKRY010000023.1, read on the forward strand.
TACAAACACAACTCACAGGCCGCTTATATAGAATCAAGAGTTTGCTGATACAATCGTAAAATTGGTAATCTTAAATATTCCACCGACTTTCAGCGTTCAGACCAGTTCCAACACTGAAAAAAGCTGAAGCCCGTTTTTCATTCGATCTGCCATCTCTTCTCAATTTCAAATTCAAATCTCAATCAGAACAGAGCGAATAAAAACGGCTTTACAAAGGCGGGTCAGTCTGCTCTGACCTTACAATAATGTACAACTAGCTTAAGGAAAGGTCTAGGTATTATAGTCCATGGTACCTATGGTATGTCTATGGCTTTAAGAAAATAAAATAGACAGACAGCTGTCATGTCAGACGAAAACGTCACAGTAGAAAAATATTACAAGAAGAATTATAAATTACGAATATAATTTAAGTTTAGATATTTAAAACAGTCAGAGATAACTAAATATGCTTTCCAGATGTAATAATACAAAGAATATATATAAAAATGAGTTACACAAATTGATGCGATATCAAAAGATGTGAAGATGGATTGTGGAGTGTTATGAAACGTAAGTAGATCATGAATAAATACCACAGTGCGAGTCGGACTCGCGCACGAAGGGTTCCGTACCATTATCGTAAAAAAACGGCGAAAAAATCACGTTTGTTGTATGGGAGCCCCACTTAAATATTTAATTTATTCTGTTTTTAGTATTTGTTGTTATAGCGGCAACAGGAATACATCATCTGTGAAAATTTCAACTGTCTAGCTATCACGGTTCATGAGATACAGCCTGGTGACAGACAGACAGACAGACAGACAGACGGACCGCGGAGTCTCAGTAATAGGGTTCCGTTTTTACCCTTTGGGTACGGAACCCTAAAAAATAAAAAGGTATTTATTAAGTTTTAAGGGGCGGATTTTACTTTGTACCGGTAACCTAAAATGTATTATTCTTTAAGTCAAGTAACGAATCGTCCCAAACCTATAAACCGTAAAACATTACGAAACCACATTTTTATTTGGTTTAGTAACAGCTTATTTTTGGTTGCCATCACACGAACGAATTCGCGGGCGGAGTTAATATTATAAATGTGAAAGTAACTGTCTGTCTCTCCGTCTACCTTTTCACGCTTAAACCGCTGAATCGATTTAAATGTAATTTGATTCGGAGATATTTTGAGACCCTGGGCAGGACATAGGATAGTTTTTATCCAAACATACTTACGGAAATCATACTTAAGGGAGTGGTATGTTTGAATGGAAAACCTACAATATTAAGCCGCGATATAAAAAATAAGCAATTCGAATTACTAATGTTTCGCAGACGAAGTCGCGGGCAACAGCTAGTCATCACATAATATGGGGTCCACCAGATCAGGAAAGCAGCCCCTATAACCACAGACATACTCAAGGACTTCATTTTCGCTCCGTCAATAAGTCTTCTTCGATTCATGTCTAGAGTAAAGAACTTCTCCTGCTTCCGCACTTCGCGGAAGCAGGAGAAGTTCTTGAATATTTATTCGCTCTTTGAAAAAGAAATTTGAAATATATTCAACGTAACTTTTTAATCAAGGGTAGAAACAATAACTTCGGAATGCCGGGGAAGGAAGGTAAAAAACCTACATTTATTTTAAATTACTTTTCGATTTCATAAAGCGTTTCTTATCGCAAGATTTTGCCTTTATTTTGTAATAAAGTTTGAATTTTATTATTTGTAAATAAATATAAAATAACGAAATTTAACTTCGAAAATAACTGTGTCTCTTCTTACCAAAGCAAATATTTTTTGTAACGTCAATATTTTTGGAACTTCTCAACCTAAATCAAACAATGTATTGTTGGCATTCCATAATTCATCTTTCCAGTGTTATTTATTAATGGCTACCCAAAGTTTGTAACGATATTTTGGTACTCGAAATACTTTTACCACAGGAAGTTCGTTATGAAATTAATTTACAGCACTTTCGTAATTATTCTAAAGTCGAATTATTTTAGAGGTTCATTTTTTTTACTTTATCAATGTTTTATTAGACTTTTTTGAAAATTGAAACTTAAATTAAAAAAGGAAAAAAAGTTTAATAAAAACCGTGACTTACAAATGATTAAACTGCTTATCAACGGGGATTGGGTAGTAACCGGAGACGGGTACTGAAATGCATTCATAAGCTCTGAGAGGTACCTATTAAAGATGTTTTCAGTGAACTTTTGCGAGGTTAAGAGTTTACTACCAGAATATATTTTACCCAAGTATTATAAAGATCCCCGAATCTCGCATATTGCCTACCTTTTAAAGAAAATGTTGCATTTTATCATTTACGGTATCAAAGGTTTTTGCTCCTAGCATAAAATGAGTAATGGCTGAATCATGCAGCGTTGTCGTTTGATAAATTTAATTAGTTTTAATAATAAACAAAAAGTTTTGTACCAAGAATACAAAGTTTCACGATAGTCAACTTAATTACAAGTTTTTAAATGAAAGTCTAAAAATAACTTCCGTAAATAAATATAATGTAGTTCAAGAAAATTGGTCTTCATCCCTCACCGGATTTAAATACAACTTGAAATGTATTTATCTTTGAATAAAGATCTAATTTTATATTGTTTTGTTATATTAAGTTACTTTAATTTTTAACAATATAATTAAAGTAAATTATTTCAGCATTTATAATGCCTAGAAACCTCAGCCAGACCAAAATTATTATTTATGAAGACAAATCAGATATCAATTTGTCATAGAAACATTAAACAACTATTTAGATAAATTTATTTCATCATAGTAGTTCATTCTGACATGACAAATATTAGTTTTCATAATGAACTTTTGCTTTGGATTTCGTTGTTATTTACAATTTATAAATTTAGTTGACAGTTTCTTTCTATCATGACAGGAGATCTATTACCATCATCATCATCATCATATCAGACGAAAAATGTCCACTGCTGGACATAGGCCTTCTCCAAGCGTCACTACATTGACTGGTCCCGTGCATCTAGCATCCAGCGGATCCCCGTAACCTTCTCCAGGTAATCGGTCCACCTAGTGAGAGGCCATCTGTTACCGTTTTCAGGGAATATACCTCCTTTTGTGACGTTGGTAATAACTTCTTTGAAACTAATAGACAGTGAAGTTGTATACCACTGGTCGAATTGAAAAAAATATATTTATGAAACAAAGAAGGTAAAGTTTTTATTTTGTGTTTTAGATGTTCAACGAGTTTAATTAAATGAAAAAGAGTACCAATAAATACGTAATTTACTACCCCACAACAAACCCTTTTTTACTTACAAATAATTGCGTATTTCAGGGTAGTCTGGTAGTTGCCTGGAGCGAAAAGAAGCCCACACTCCGTTTATTTACTTGTAATCGCAACCTTTTCTTTGTTAAATTACAAAAACAAGTACCTACATATGTATCTTTAAGGAGGGTACGTAAAGAGTTCACCCAATCACATACTGCAAATTCTACACGAGGTAGCTACTTTATTCTCTTTAATTTAATACTAAAGTTGAAACAGCGAATTGCCAAGTTCTAATCTCATTTGTAGCACATAGGACTCATTCCTTGCAGTAGCACTAGTTTTACACTTAATTACTGGGGTTCAAGTAATTTACTTTGATGTACACAGTGTGACTCACATTCTCTTACCTTAACTACTATCTTAAATTCTTTAAGACAACGTCCCGAGCATTTTTACGTCGTTATCATCAGATGACCTAAAAACGCCTCTCAATATCTCCCGTTGACAGTGAAAATAAAGAGATTAGTTTTGATTCAATCGGAATCC